>JACEFZ010005704.1:185000-452500 GCA_014155875.1 Cepaea nemoralis
GAACACGATGAGATGAGATGAATGACTGTATTTACTCCTAAATATATCAGGATATCTGCAAGTTACATCATAAGTAAAAGTCTCACACAACGTCAGGACATTCACAAAGCAAATGGCGTACAATATTTAAAATTAAAATGTAAGACACTCACCTTTAAAATAATGTTGATAGAAAATGATACTTTAAACAAACAAGCAGATCATTTCACTGTGTGCAGTACTGCAGAACAGCATATATGTTTATAGGTGTGAACTTTAGCTGCGTTTGTTGACAAATGTTTTCCAAATATGAACTTTCGATTGCGTTAACTCTTCGGGAAAACCCAAAATTCCGAAGGGTAATACCCTAATGAATATGTATATTTATTCACAATACTGTAAAACCTTGTACATTTTATTCCAGCACTTTGTGTATTTTTGTCTTTTTATAATAAACACACAACGCTGATAAATATATCTCTACAATTACACATAATCTAACTTAATCATAATCGTAATCAATTTATTATATACAAAATTCAACAAATGTACATCTAAATAAATGGTCGAATGACAGTTGTACAAACGTTTCTGGCAGTGAAGTATCGGTTTCGGTATTACAGTGGCATCCTAGTTTTTGATGGCGAGAATGTTGAGAAGAAGCAAGGCAGACAAAGGATATGCATACAGCGTACATTTTAAAGGAATAGAAACGCTAGAGAAAGTAGATAAATCCAATGCAAGCATATTGTAACCAACACATAAATCAAGAGAAAGTAACAATATATATATATATAATGAAGCCACGTGTCGCAGTGGCTTGTACCCTCGTCTACTGACTGGCCAAGTGGTTATATGTTCTGTTCCACACGAGATGGGACCAATGCCCCATTAACCCCAGCTCCCAGGTCGACCCAGCCTGACGTGGGTACCAGGAAATGCCGTGGGAAGTAAAGGGTAGATGTCTTGATATTGCCCACATCCCCACCGGACTGCCCATGAGCCTGTACAATTATGGGTCTGTACAGTCATGGGTCTGTACAAATATGGGTCTGTACAAATATGGACCTGGCACCATATGTCTAAGAGGTCTTTAAGGCGGGTACAAGGGTAATTTTCTTACTTCTGCCGCTTCTTCTTCTTCTTCTTCTTCTTCTTCTTTCAGTCTTTATCCCCCATTGAGGCATATGCCCTCAACCATCTCACCAACAACAAGAACGTAGGCAATGACTTACCTGGGGATACGATTTGATCGAAGCCTTGCTTATACTGAGCACATAGACCAGGTGATAATAAAGGCCAAGCATGGTTTGGCTGCGATGCGGGTGATGGCGGCTGAAGATTGTGAGTAGCGCCAGCTGTGCCTTCTATACCAGAGTCTGGTCCTTTCTGTTTTTAAGTATGCGATGGCAATTCTAACTCTCAGCCAAACGCAGATGGAAAGGATACAGAACGAAGCTAAGCGTATTATACTTGCATGCACACGAGATACAAAAGAAGCAGCGGCTGCAGCAGGATTGCAAAACATTATGCATATTTAGCCCCCGCTAGATATAGCATATCGGGCGATGTGTGCTACCTTCTTGATTTTCCAACCATGGGAGATAGAATACAAATTTGCCTACCTCAACACACACACACATACACACACACACACACACACACACACACACACACACACACACACACAACATCCACTACATAGTGAAATTAAGGAGGTAAAGGGAACAGGTTAAAAAGAGGAAAGTCGTGGATGGGTTAAGCCGAAGACATTCTTCAACAGGTGTGTTCACTTGAGGACTTAGAGCTTGGCGAGGAGTGGATACCAGTGCCAACAGAGTTATGTACGTCATTTTCAGTTTGCATCCAACTAGACAGAAAATGTAGACAAGAAAATCCGGCCGCTGTGGAGACGGAAGTACATGCTCTGGTCTCCGAGAATTCGTTAGAGGATGATGCTGTCATTTACACAGCTGGGTTGGTCGTTTGACGAGTGAGAAGTTCGTGGGCCTTTACGGCCCAGGCTTGAGGCAGAACTGTGAAGGAAGATCCTGGTGCTTTTGCCTTTACCACAAGTAGCCTGACTATGGATGTCGTGGCAGTAAGTAGAGCAATGACATGGCTCGAGACACAGACATTCACTCGGGCATGTTTCCTTGGCGACTCAATGAGTATGTTCAGAAATGCAGAGATGAGGTGGGTCAGATGACAGTGGTTGGTGTTTCTGGAGCGCTCACGGCTTGCAATAATTAGTATCATTTTCGTGCCAGGGCATGCGGATGTACAAAGAAATGAGCAGGGTGACAGACTTGCAAGTACGGCTACTGTGGAGGCCGGACGAGCCATGTACCAGGCTGATATACTGAATGTTCTACGAGAAGTTAACTCGTTTGCGAGAACCAAGTGAAGACTGTGAACCTACAACCATGGTCAGACTGCGATAACAGCAAGTTAAAAGAGGTGTACAAAACAAGAACACTATGCAGGAAGCCAAAGAAGAATAATAAACCAACACAGAACTGGTGTCGCTAGCCGCTACAAGCTGCGGGATTTACTGAGGAGGGGATCTGAGCACTGAATGGTTCGATGTGCAATGAGGATGATATGTCGACTAACTAACTAACTAACTAACTAACTAACTAAATAACTAACTAACTATAATATCGGTATTGTTGTGTAGATCACAAACATGGATGACCAGTAAAACAATTAATATTAAAATTCAAACATTCATTAATTTGTGCGTAGAAATCGGTAACTAAAGCTTTCAATTGTTGTGTTGTCTGGCGTGTCCTCTAATCCCTATTTCTTTCTTCTAATTCTATGGTCGCCAAACAAAACATGCGTGTTTATTTATGAACAGTCTTAGTGGCCTCAATGGGTTCCCTAATTGATATTTCTGTGTAATAAGTGTACAACATTGGAACTGACCATTCATATCTGTTGTTTACATGTTCGTTAATATACTAGACACAGCATTGCGGTCCGATGTGTTTGTATGTTGGTTATTTGACCTATACTGGTCTAATATAGATTTATGGACTTGTGCTGTTTCAATGATTAGATACGAATTATGTCTATATATCATAGTTGTGGTTTCATGTGGATGATAGACCTGACTATTAATGACACTTTTAGGGGTGTCTAGTTGGTCATGTGTCGAAGTATACTTGTTCCTGCAGCAAGGCGCCGTCGTCATTTGGAGGTGACAGGTTCGTATCACGGTCTTAACTATAGCTTTCAATTTTTATGTTGTCTAGTGCGTCCTCTAATCCCTACGTCTTTCGTCTTCTTCTAAGAGCTCCAAACAATACTGGTGTATGAGCCGAATAAAGGAACTAAAATTGCATTGCACGATGAATCATCAATGTGGAGTTATGGCGAGAACTCTAAACCAGTGCCAGTGAATCTGCAGGAGAGGGAAAGGCGCCGGTAAAACACACTAAGAAAATATGTAAATTGCATAACTTGAAAGTCTTGTCTCTGAAACTCACAGCGCAAAAGGAAATTTTAAAAAGTTAGTTGCGTATCCTTTACAGGACGAAGCACACCAGCATGTTTGGCTATTTATGGTTTCTATGCAAGTTTTATGTTCAGTAGTGTACCATTGCTTTCTGAACGACCGGCACTCATACCATTGTATGGAAACCAACACAAGGCTTCCAGATCGCCCGCAGCTGTGTATCGAAAGCGGTATGCGGGATTACGAATTACATTCATAACCTGTTCGTAACTCCTACGACTAAAAATTGGTGAAGGTGAGAATTTGAGATGAAAAATATGGGGAGAAGGCTGGAGACAGAAAATACAGGAATACTTAGCGTGAGTTTGATGAGGATCTATGATCCATTAGGAGATAGGATATAATAGAAACTGCATTCACCAACACAAAGAGTAAGAGGAAGTTGGGACGAAACATGGGGTGAATTCGTTGACATAGTTGCATATTGCACTACTGAAACCTATAGATAAATGAATTGGTTGATTCAACAAAACAGATAGCCCTTTTGTAGATACTTCTGTTGTTGTGTAAAGTAATAAGGCTTCAAATTCTAGACATGATGTTGACGAAGCATGATGAGGTAATGAGACCAGTGCTCTTTCTCCCCCCATTTCACTTCCCAAACAATTCTGATAAAATTCTGAAGATTAATTATCCGAAGCTCATTTCGCTGCTTGGGATGGAACCCCGGCCATTGTCTCAAATCTACTACGTATATTAAAGCAATGTAAAGTAAATCAGCCGGTCTCCGCGGCAAAGGTTTTACGGACGCGGTTCATAATATCGTATACCCGGGATCGAAACACAGTTGCGCGGATTTGGCAGCAGACCGCGTTGTGTGGGTTTTGCGTTGTTTCGGTGCCGGTCGTTCAGAAAGTAATGGCAAACTACTGAACATAAACTTGCCAAGAGGTCACAACGGCAGAAATGCTGGTATTGACTCCGATGACCTATAAAGGATATGCAAAATAAAAACAAAAAAGCAGTAAATCAAAGGACCTTATTTACATGTCACGAGGCGTATTGAACATTGGTGTTAGCGCCATTTTGCATAGACCCGTCAGCGCCAGAAGGCTGGGAATGTGTCAATGTTCATCCCGGCCGACTTTACTTCCCAACACTTTTCCTCGTAACCATTTGAAGCTGGATCTCAATTTTTAAAAATCCGCCTTTATGCGAGTTGGAATCCATGACAACAGGGGAGGTAGGCAGGCGTGGACACATGCACCAGTACCATAATCAAGTTGGCTTACTTCCCTTTATTCCAGTCCAACTCTGTGGCGAAGGAGATACCCACGCAATTCGTAATCCCGCATACCGCGTTCGACACAGATGCGGGTGATTTGGAAGCATGCCACCTTGCCTTGGTTTTCAAACAATGGTATGAGTGCCAGTCTTTCAAAAATCAAGGGCAATTTACTCAACGTAAACTTGCTAAGAAATCACAAACAGCCAAAATAATATGTGGTTGAAGGCGACGTCCTGTAGATGTCAACTAACCCCCCCCCCCCCCCTAATCAATGGATGATATGTAGTGAAAATACATAGTTTATTTCTTTCACCTCCTAATATATATGTTTACAGTAAAGTGGTTCCCTAGGAACTACAGCAAGTCAAGGAATTTGTAATACGGACATTCTGTATGCCTAAGTCAGTGTGTATGAGGGATGTCATAACAGAATGTACTACCATTGTAACAGATAACAACTGGAAAATGCCCATGCTTTTCTTAGATATAAATAGATCGATGCATGGAGCAATTGGTGCTTGGATACAAACACGGACGCACACACACACACACACACACACACACACACACACACACACACACACACACACACAGCAGGTCCGCATGGCCGAATGGATTAGAAGACGTGTTCTTAAACATCCGGTGTGCTGATGCCGAGGTAAGCGGTTCAACCCCTACACTGGACAGCTTGACTAAAATGTTGACCTGTCGTACTTGACTTGGGGACGTAAATTACAAGTAACTCTGAAGTCGAAGTGGGTTCGCCTGATGGCGAGGGACACTGTTAATAGCGAAAGCTAAGCCACTCGCAAAATTTAGTCCATCACTACTATAAATATTGTGTATAAACTACACTTGAGTTCAAAGCGAGCGGGCGAAAAAAAAAAAAAAAAACACACACACACACACACACACACACACACATATATATATATATATATATATATATATATATATATATATATATATATATATATATATATATATATATATATATATATATATATATATATATATATATGTGTGTGTGTGTGTATGTGTGTGTGTGTATGTATGTTTGTGGTTTGTGTCAGGTGTTAGTCAGATATGACTGAGATACCGTATAACAAACAGTAGACGGTACTACCTGCTTTCTGTTAGCGCCGAACGTTGGGCGGCGCTTACCAAACCCGACACCCCACATTGTGCCAACGGCTTCGGGCGGAAGAGCGCAAGTGGGAGGGTACAAGCCTTACCCTGGTGCGAGGAAATGCAACCTAAAGACAAAGTGTCATGGCAGGGCAGACCAGGCCCTAAGCCTTGGTTGGCCGCTGGGATCGAAGCTCCGACAGGCGGACAATTAGAGCATTGCTTTGCTGATCTGGCAGCTTCTGCAGCTTGTCTTGTTCCAGATGTAGAGGTGTTACCTTTCCTCTGGAGTGAACTAGGCAGGCCGAGAGAGGGATCATGCTGCATGGGCAACACATGATCTCTATATTTTAGCCCAGGCTTTGTGCTATGGAGAGGCAATAACTCCATCCCTTACAAACTTTCGTCTGTCAAGACGGCAAGGTGCCAATGAATGATGTATGTATGTATGGCCTACAAGGTGTGGACTGCGCCTGGCCCTGCAGCCAGCAGGGTTAGGATCGGCTAGCCTCTCCCAGGAGGGGTGAAAATGAAAATTAGTAACCTGCTGATGACCCGCAGACTACACAAGTCAACCCCACCTCCACGTGGTGTAGACTGGGAAACCATGACCGCGAGGTCATGGGCTAATGGGGATATGGCTCGCCATAGGGGATGGACTCCCTTGGTCAGATTTTTGTCCTAAACCTGTGACTGGCCTAGCAACCCGGCAGGGGATCTTCATACTGCTCGTAGAATCACTAAGAAGTCTAAACGGACTGACCCAAATGGATATAGGCCCGGCAATGCTAATGGACTACAAGATAGATCAGCGATTCAAAAAAATAGGCATAATAAACGTTTCCGGTTTTAATAGTAAAGAAGAAGAACTTATAGAAACAATGGACGAGAGGACAATTGGACTGATGGGAATAGCGGACACCAGAATAAAGGGGGAAGGATGCTTGGAGATCACCACAGTTACACGTTTGTCTACTCTGGAGTGGAACAGCAAGAAAGGGCAAGACACGGTGAGGGAATTGTCATTGAACAAGAGAAATACTAGAAATAATATATATATATGCAAGGGCAGTGCCAATTTAGGTATAAACATAGACAACAAAGCAGTCATTGCCACAATAAGAACCTTCAGTAGAAGGAAGCAAAGACCAGGAAAATCATGCCATGCGAATCAATAACCTTAAAAAAAAAATCTCAAAGACAAGGCAGTGAGGGAAATTTATGAAAAGGAGCTAAATGAAATCTTCGTAAAATTACCTATAGAAAGAAAGACAGCGGAAGAAGAATGGGAGATGTTAAAATCAAGCATTTTAAATACTGCAAAGATAACGTGGAACCACGAAAAAACGCAAAATACTGATAAAGAAATCAACAAGTTGGTGGAACGCAGAAGTAAAGAAAGCTGTAAAAGACAAAAAGGAAAAATATAAAAAGTGGTTGAAGAGTAAACAGGAATGCGATTACATAGAATATAGAATAGCGAGAAGACATGTGAATAAAATAGTAAAGTGAGAAAAACAAAATGACTGGGAGGAGTATGAAGAAACCCTAAATAAAAACTACAAGGAGGCAACTAGAAACTTCTATAAAAAGATAAGTGCAATGAGAACCAGAGCAGAACCTTTTGACCCAACTGAAATAATTAACAGTGAAAGTGGAGAACCAAAAAGTGAACAAAACCAAATCCTAATAAGATGGAAACAGTACTTCGAACAACTTCTCCACATCCCATCAGATGTCACTGGAATTCAAGAAACCGACACAGATGCCACTGAAGAACTAGAACCCGACATACTGAAAGAAGAAATTATAGAAGAAATCAGATTAGCCATCTTGAACAAATCACCAGGACAAGATGAAATACCAAATGAACTAATTAAAGCAGCAAGAGAAGTAGGAACAGCATGGCTACATAGACTATTCAACCATGTTTGGGTAGAACAACAGACACCACGAGTGAGAAAAACAAAAAGACTGGGAGTATGAAGAAACTCTAAATAAAAACTACAAGGAGGCAACTAGAAACTTCTATAAAAAGGTAAGTGAGCGTGACAACAGACAAAGAGAAAGGGGGGGGGGGCGTTTCTCCAGAGATTTTTAGAGCAGACCAATCATGATGATGTGGACACCAAGGATGCAGTTAGAGAGGAGTTATCTGGCACCATAAAGAATATGCCTTATGAAGACATCATACGGGTTGAAGATGTTAAATATATTTTGAAAAAGGCAAAAGATACGGCACCAGGGCCTGATGGGGTCAAGTATGGCCACGTGAAGGCTTTGAGCGATGTAGACCTGAAGGAGATGACCGACTGCTTTAACCAGAGCATTAGGACAGCATCAGTACCGCAGGATTGGATACACAGTTATCTCATCCCTCTCCCAAAACCATTCAAGGATCATTCAAAGCTTAGCGGCTTTAGGACCATCACTCTTCAAAATACATTTGGGAAGGTTTTAGAGAAGATAGTCGCTGTTAAGCTGCAAGAGTTTTTGGAAAGAGGGAAGCTTCTTCCAAGAGGCCTGGGGAACTACAGGCCAGGAAAAGATACCCGGTCAAATGCAGCCACTTTTGCCTTTGACGTTTATGAGGGGTTCCAGAGTAGACAGGAAACGATGGCGGTAGCGCTTGATCTCGAGGATGCGTACAATAGAGTTCGATATGATATTTTGATGACCGCACTGATGGAGAAGAGGGTCAATCCCTGGTTGGTGAACTGGATAGCGGCCGTCCTGCATTCTCGTCGGGTTGCTCTCCATCTGGGTGCATGGACCTCAGAGCCACATATGTTAACCCCGGGACTGCCACAGGGATCCGCAATCTCACCGGTGCTCTTTAACGTATATACGAGCAAGATTGAATACCTAGAAGCACCAGGGGTTGGAAGGATACTAACATTTGCAGATGATGTTCTTGCAGGGGAGAGATAGGGAGCAAAGAGCCCAGGAGCTACAGGTGACAGTAGACAAAGTGATTGATTGGTGCACTGAAATTGGTGCTGTCATCCACCCGGAAAAGGCTGCTGTTTTGTGGTGCTCTCTGGACAACAGGATTGTGAGAGCTGATGTTCCAAGCCTCACGATAGATGGTGGAAGCGTCAACAGAGAGAACAAACTGAAGTATCTGGGAATCACATTTGACAGACGCCTGTCCTTCAAGGATCATATGGAGACGGTTGTGACAAGATCTCAAAAGGGAAAGAAAGCACTTTACAACACAATTTTCTTACCAACTCTGTGTTATCAATGCCAAACCTGGACAATGACAAAAAAAAGAGAAAAGAAAAATCACAACAGAAATGAGATTCCTGAGAAGAATACTCAATGTATCAAGAAGAGATAAGATCAGATATGAAGAAATCAGGACTAAAGTGGGGGTTATAGCTGCACTAGATTTTATTAGAAGGCAGCAAGTCAATTGGTTTGGCCATGCAAATAGGTTACCAACTAACAGTATACCACAACAAGCAATGATTGTACAGATCAGAGGGAAGCAGAGGAAGAGGCCGACCACCGATGGACGCAGGGAATAACAGAGTCCAATAGAATATCGATACATGAAGCCCATAAGCGAGCACTCTCCCGCTGTTTATACTTCACCTCGACACCGCAAGGCGCAAGATGAGATGGTGAGAGGAACATGATGAGATGAGATGATATATATATATATATATATATATATATATATATATATATAATGCAATTAGATGTTTTTCAGCTTGTCTGTTCCTTATCCACGTTCTACATCCATACAAAAGTATAGATTATGTGTGTGTGTGTGTTTGTGTGTGTGTGTGTGTGTGTGTGTGTGTGTGTGTGTGACATCATCATCATTATCTGGTGCCTTGCCGGATCGCGTGAGTCATAATGCCTCTCAACAAACTGCGATTTCCGACTGTAAAGATAAATTGGTGTGTTGACGCATTTCCGTGCCAGGAGACAAGACTGTCAAGATTCTTCTCACACTGCCTTCCTCTGTGTCACTGTCCACAAATCTTTCCGGTTGTCACAACATGTTCCAGTTTGTGTCTTCTTATAATGTGGCCAAAAAATGAAGATTGTTTCTTTCTGATGTCTGTGATAAGTTGTCTTTTCGACACAGCTTCCCTCAAAACGCCCAGACTGCTCATTTTGACTGTCCAATTAATTTTCAGCATTCTTCTATAAAACCACATCTCTAAGGCTTACATTAAATTTTTTCGCATGTGTATATCCCAAAAACGGAGATCTGTGGAGAGCCATGAACGCCCTCGCCAGCTGGCAGGGCATATGATGATGATGATGATGATGATGATGATGATGATGATGATGATGATGATGATGATGATGATGATGATATGTATATCATCATCCACTCTGTGCCGAAGGGGCTACGGCGAAGGGGCAGTTCGTAATCCCGCATACCGCGTTCGATATACAGTTGAGAGATGTTTGGCAGCAGACCTCCTTGCGTTTGTTTGTTTTTTATAAAATAGTATGGGTGCCAGTCGTTCAGAAAGCAATAATAAACTATTGAACGTAAACCTGTCCAGAGGTCACAAACAGTGAAAAATGCTGGGGTTGACTGCGACGTCATGTAAAGGATATGCAACTAACTTTAACTTATATCGCCATCATCCTTATCATCATCCTCATCTAGGAGATTCTTTGAAGAATGTCTCTTTCATCACAGCCCCCCGAGAACATCTTCGATCTCCTGCCATTCTTGATGTCTCATGCACCCTCATGTCCAAAGTCTGCAGTGTCCGGTGTCCATCTCCGTGCAGGTCGACCGCTGCCTCACCTTCCAGCAACCAGGCCTTCCATCGCTGTTCTCTCCATGTCACTGTGACATTTATGACGGCCAATTATGTCAGTGTCCCTGCTGTGTTACTGTTTTCTTCGATGTTCATATCGTGTAGAGTGTCGTTGTTTTTATAGATATTCGAAGAATTAGTATGTAACAATTAAACCCAAAAGCCCACATTTACTTCTTTAGTTGTTGCAAAATGGTCCATGACTCACGTCTATATTTTGCCACAAAATTGATTCATGTTCTCAAAAATGTTTCTTGAACTTGTTTGCCAGTGTTGTCCCATAGCTTGTAAATACTGTTGAATCTCTGCATAGCTATAACCAGCCCGTGTCTAACTTATGTTGATAGTCTCAAGCGTTGTTGACTATGAAGTCAAGATATTCACACTTGTGAGATTTTCCATTTCTTCTTTATTGCTTATAATCTTTTGTTATACAGTTGTGTCCCCGGACATTATTCTTGTGTTGTTTAGGTTCAGAAAAAGATTGTGATTTATATTCTTTCTGGATAAAGAGGATCAAATCTTAACATCTGTTAGCATTGTTTGAGAGGAAGATGAGACAGGCCGCTGTGGAAAGACATGATGACCATCTCCATGCAGCATGCACTGCAAGAAGAAGATAGATGACATACCCAACAGCCACGGAACTGTCAATCATGGCATATTTTTTTCATGTCCTTATCGTTCGTTGTTGTTCTTATTATATCTACAAGAAGCCTAGTTTTTAGGATGGTTGTAGTTGTATTTAACATCTGTTTGGAAAACCTGTAGGTCCTAACAAATTAAACAACTCTTACGTCAGCAACAGAAATCAATCAATCAATCAATCAATCAAGTCAGCAACAAAGGAAAAGAAAACGCAGTTCACTTTATAGAAGGCCAATACTTTATTGGTATAAATTGTCACTGTGTGTCGGTCTCACACTGCTTTGTCATGGATGTATCAAACTGTAATCTATTACAGCAGATATGCAATCATATTCAGAACCCTATGTAATGACCTAATTGAGTTTTTATATACCCAGCGATCAATATTCAACATTCTTTCATCTAACCTCACATGCACATATATGTTGTGCGTAAAGGAAAACAAACAAATCTATACAACAACGACTCAAGATTGAAGAAGATTAGTTTAAAAAATTACAGTCATGGCTGCCAATAGTACCTTGCGTTGTCTTCAACTTGGGGAATTAAGCTCGCCTGGCTAGTACAGTCGACGGGAACAGTGCATGTTAGGGTTTTCTATCTGTTTTGCACAAGCAAAGCGACATTACAGTACAGACAAGATAATTACGGTGGGAGGTGTGTCGGGAGGCGAAGGCGAGGACGACCACAAGGTAGATGGATTCAGGAGGTGCTAGACAATTTATACACGACAGCTCCAGAGGCATGGCACATGGCCTGCGTGAGGTTTTAACCAGGACTGGCCACTGAATGGCGATATGAAATCAGCACTTATAATACAGTTACAATATCTGCAACCTGATATAAATCATCATCATCATCGTTCACTTTTGCCATCAAGAGCCGATGGGTGGCATTTGATAGTGTCATTCCGTATAATTGTATACTGTCATTAATGTCGTCAATTCATATCCTTCTCGGGCGTCCTCTTGCTCTCGTATCAGATATTTGTAATGTGTTGCATTCTAATGAGAGGACCGAATAATATGATCTTCTGCCTTTCAATATATGTGGTACAAAGTGGCAACCTTATTTAAAAATTAGACTACAACTGGCACCCGGCTGTCTTGAGATATGATAGTTTGTTACAATGTGCTTCAAAAATAGCACAAAGCCTGGGATGAATTGTAGAGACCATGTGTTGCCCATACAGCATGATCCCTCTTTCGGCCTGCCTAGTTTACTCCAGAGGAAAGGTACATCTGAAATAAGACAAGCTGCAGACAATGTCGGATAAGAAAAGCAATGCTCTAACTGCCCGCCTGTCGGAGCTTCCATCCTAGGCCAGTTGCCAACCAAGGCTTAGGGCCTGATCTGCGCTGCCACGACATTTAGTCTTTAGGCTGCATTTCCTCACACTAGGATTAGGCTTGTACCTTCCTAATTGCTCTCCTCCACCCGAAGCCATTGGTACAGTGTAGGGTGTCAGGTTTGGTAAGCATCGCCCAACATTCAGCGCTAACAGAAAGCTCTTAGTATCTTCCACTGTCGCACAGTAGCTAAGACCCCCAAAAACGCTAGATAAAATATTAACGAAACCATAATATAAAACTAAAACAAGCATTGGAAGTCAAAAGGTATCAAAGTGTATAATCTGTAAATATAAAACTATTCCAGCTACATCTAAAAGCAATAGACTACACAGGCAGAACGATAAAAACTGGATAAAAAGAATTAAACATAAATAACAATACTTCATGTCAGAAAAGATCATCAAAGCAACAACAAAATGAGGGACAAAGTCATTAGGTAATGTAATGCACAACGGGCAAGCTGTCAAATTAACACATATTAAAGCCAAGTTATTATTAAACGTAACATAATCACATATACGGTGGTGACAGAATGTGAGATAACAGATTTTAAAAGAGATTTTATGCAGGCATCACCACAGATTTCGGTTCATAAGATTTGGGGAATCTAATGTCATGGTTTGTCTTTGTTTTCCATGTCTACCCTTTGATATGTTACCTGCTATTTTAACAACTATTTCTTAATATTAGAACAGGTGATTGCTTTGCTCAGCTGCAGGGTTGTCGACTTATACCGGTGGATACTCGAACCCCAGAGCTTCATTTGCCGCACAACTGTGCCAGTCTTTAACAACTTTGTGGTGCTTAGGAGTTTCCTTTCATGCGGTATTTCTCATACTCTGCAGCTGTATGTCAGAAAGAGAGTACTGATATGTTATATGGAACTCAGCTGTATGGTAGTGAATCTTGGAATGTGAGCGAACAAATTAGGAAAAGCTTGAGGAAATTAAACATGTGGTTTCTGAGACTAATATTCTAAATACCCTGAACAGCCAGAGTAAATATCGATTGCCTGAGAGACACTAGTGAAAGTAAAACATTGGATACAATTATAATAAAGAAATAACAGTTTTCTTTGGTCACAAATTCAGAAGAGAAGCATCGGGGAACATCGTGACCACTGGGCGGACCAGCACTGGATGAGTCAAAGGAAACCCCAGAGAAATGATGCCTGATGGTACAAAACAGTTCGACGGGGATCGTAGACAGTGGAATAGATCTAGAGCACCAATGGCCGAGATCTGTGGATAGACATGCGCGCCTGAGTCATTAGACAGGGTATATATTGATTTCAAAACAAAAAGAACATATTAAAGCGAAATTAAGCATACGTTTATAATATATATAGAGAGACAATAAACATCTTTTAAATGTAAATAAATAGTGGTTTCTGTATAACACAATATCACAGATATCAAACTGAATTAACTAAGGAAAGGGAGTCTCATATCAGGTACAGCCCTTGGGGTGTGAAATTTTAAGCGTGCAAGATGGAGTGGCCCGTCCCTTCCTCAGTGAAGGAAAAAGTTAGCTGCATATCCTTAACAGGACGTGGCAGTCAACTCCAGCATTTTTGCTGTCTGTGATTCATGGGCAAGTTTACGTTCAGTAGTTTAACATTGCATTCTGAACGACCGGCACACATACCCTTGTATGGAGTACCAACGCAAGGCGGTCAGCTTCCGAATCGCCTGCAGTTGTGTTTCGAACGCGGTATGCGAGACTACGAATTGCATTCGTAACCCCTTCACCATAGAGCCGGACGGTGAATGAAAATGTGAAATGAATCCGAATTAGTAGCCAGAAGTGATTATTGAATTATATCCACGTCCTCAATGTTTATATGCCTAATGTAAAATGGTCATTTATTGGGTCGAGAAACAGGCTAAAATACCTTGGAATAACATTTGATGGCAACCTGTCTAACTAACAATACAAAAAAAAACATAAGCATGAATCTCTAGAAATTTTAAAAACAAAGAATAAAGCACACCTGGAACAGGGATTGTAGATTATTTTGTACAATCAACTGGCAATGTCTAATACAATGATCACAGCAAAGCTAGATTGTGGGTTATTTTGTACAATCAACTGGTCATGCATAACACAATGATCACAGCACAGAGACAATGGACTATATTTTACAATCAAATGGTCATGCCTAATACAATAATCAAAGCACAGCTTTATTGTGGGTTATTTTGTACAATCAACTGGCAATGTCTAACACAATGATCACAGCACAGCCATTGTGGATTACTTTTTACAATAAACTGGTCCTCTCTAAAACAAATATCACAGCACAGATATTGCGGATTATTTTGTACAATCAACTGGTCATGCTTGTAATCGACTGACTATGAGCTTGGTATGCTATGTCTGAAAGGATCAAAATTGTGAACGACTCGAGAGCTTTCAGAATAACTGGATGAACCATCTGCGAGTAAACGAAAGAGAATATCATCGCCATCGCCACCAGACATTTCACAATCCTGCTTGTGATGGTTTGTTATGGCTTTCTGTCACTAGACATCCAAGAAAATTGCCATCGCCAACCAGACATCCAAGAAAATTGCCATCGCCAACCAGACATCCAAAACAATTGCCATTGCCAACCAGACATCCAAAACAATTGCCATTGCCAACCAGACATCCAAAACAATTGCCATTGCCAACCAGACATCCAAAACAATTGCCATTGCCAACCAGACATCCAAAACAATTGCCATTGCCAACCAGACATCCAAAACAATTGCCATTGCCAACCAGACATCCAAAACAATTGCCATTGCCAACCAGACATCCAAAACAATTGCCATTGCCAACCAGACATCCAAAACAATTGCCATTGCCAACCAGACATCCAAAACAATTGCCATTGCCAACCAGACATCTAAAACAATTGCCATTGCCAACCAGACATCCAAAACAATTGCCATTGCCAACCAGACATCCAAAACAATTGCCATTGCCAACCAGACATCCAAAACAATTGCCATTGCCAACCAGACATCCAAAAAAATTGCCATTGCCAACCAGACACCCAAAACAATTGCCATTGCCAACCAGACATCCAAAACAATTGCCATTGCCAAACAGACATTTCACTATCCTACTGGTGATGGTGTGGTATGGCTTTCTGTCAACCAGGTATCAAAGCAAACTGCCATCGCCAACCAGACATTTCACAATCCTGACCTAAGAGCTTTGGTGTCAGACAGATAAGATGAATGGGATAGATAAGATAGATAAGGTACATAAGACACATAGATAGATAAGACACAAACGATAATTAAGACAGATACTATAAATAGGATAAGATTTTTGCGCTCTCTCGTTTTGAACTCAAACATAGTCCATAGTAGTGCTTCTACCTGCCGTCTCATAGAACTGTGTGACTTACTTATTGACTCGCCCTCGTAACTTTTTTTTACCCAGCTAAACATTTGTCAGCATAAACACTGAATACCCACCATAGCGGGAGACATTTCGCGAATGACACCGAAGTTGAATGTGAAGTGAAAACGTGGTTTATAAAATAGAGCACGCAGTTCTATGCGGCCGGTTTGGGGGGATTGATAAAACGATCGGATAAGTGCATAAATGTTGGTGGAAATTATGTTTAGAAATAAAGGGACAATGTATGTATACAAATAAACCGGTTTCAAGTTGTTATAATATTTAGTTATTTTTCTACAGCCATTTGTGACTTACTTATCAGCGTACCCTCGTGTATATACACAATACATAATAAATAAACTTAATGAACAACGCACTCGTCACGAATAATGAAACTTGATGAAAAACACACTCGTCAAGAATAATGTAACTTGATAAAAAAAACACAAACTCAATATTTATCACATTTTACATACACGTATAAACATATTTACAGTAGTTAATGTTATTGTTCAGAAGATATTACATATTAAAATATATCTTTCTGCCAAAATATTAATTCGCTGTACAAACTGAACAGATCGGGCGAAGGTACACAATATTGTCTAACTCTTAAAAGTCGACAGGGTCGATTTCATTGCACCGGGTTTTATCCCATATGGCTCAGTCTCTTTCCGCAGCACGGAAAGCGTCGCACAAAGTACGAACTCCATAGCTCCAGCGACGACCCACATGAGTCTCCGAAAAAATGCACACGTGAACCAAAGGATGCTGCCTGGAATCGAACCCACAACCTTCGGAGCTCAAGGCAGACGGCTTGACCACTTCTCCACGGAGAATTCCAAACTAACTCTAAACAAACATATATAAGAAAACAATAATTAATTGGGAAACTTGCTATGTGATTAATGTAACAAACAAATTTAGCAACATACATGTAACAAACGAATAAAGCAACAAACATTGTATAAATAGTAAGCTAATAAATGAGCTATGTTATTTATGTTACTGACGATTAAATCCTCACTATACGAAAGGATTTCACATTAAAACCTTAAAAGTGTATTAGAAATTACAGTAACCATGCCATTGTCTTGTAATCTATGAATATTGTTGCTAAGGATGTCAAGAGTATTAAGCACGTGACATCACAGTGCAGACGACCATGGTGACGTCATAAGGAACGTTTATATATTACCGCCCCACTTTTGACATGCACCAACGTGGAGCAGCGTTCTGTTATCTGTTGTGTTTTTTTAATCAGTGAAGAGGTGAAACCTATAGAAGTTAATCGACGAAAGAAGGTCCAGTACGGTGATGCATGCCTGTCAGTCTAGCAAGTGTATGAGTGGAGTAGGCAGTTTCAACATGGCGTGACTTCTATGACAGACTGTTCACGACCGAGTCAGGCATACCGAGTAGTGACCCTAGAGTCGATTGTAGCTGTTGAAGGAACAGGAAAACCGCCGATTGACTGTGAGTGACATTGCTGCACATCTTGACATCAGTCAATTTTCAGCACATCACATCATCCATGATGTGCTTCAATAACGCAAAGTGTCTGCAAGGTAGGTGCCATGGCAGCTTACTCAAGAATTAAAACAACGGCGCAGTGATACTTGTCAAGAACTTTTGCAGTCCTTTGAAGCAGAAGGTGATGGTTTCCTATCAAGAATTGTTCCTGGAGATGAAACCTGGGTTCCCGATCAAGAGCCGGAAACGAAGAGAGCGAGCAAGGGATGCCGCCATAAAAAAAAAAAATCACCGAAACCAAAGATGTTTCGTACGCAGCCATTTGCAGGGAAGGTTATGCTGACTCGGGGGCGCTATTTTAGAGCACTACATGCCAAGAGGGAAAACTGTCATCAGTGATACGTATACAGATCTTCTCAGGAATCATCTTCGACTCCCAATCAAATCCAAACGGCTTCTGAGTAAAGGTGTCCTTTTGCAGCATGACATTACTGGACCCCATACTGCCCGTGCAACGGTTGAAACCATCGAAGACCTTCTGCGGCCTGCTGAAAGCTTCGCACAAAGCACGAACTCCGTAGTTGCAGCGACGACCCCCAGGAGTCGTTGAGAAAATTAAACTTGTGAACTCACGATCATCGGAGCTCGAATTAGGCGGCGTGACCACTTCGTCACGGAGACTCCCGGACCGAAATCTGTGTAGAGACTTGTGCGTCTAGGCCACTTTGCAAGGCACAAGATGATAATGAAGATAAATAACTCTATAAACAATTAGCTTTTAAACATTTTGTGTGGTTGTATCCCTTGTGTTAAAAAAAATTACTGCAAAGCGAGCGTATTTTTAACAAGAAGTTTCTGTCCTTCCCATGTACCACACCCTTCTGATCACATTCCACGAGTTTGAGCCTTCCAATGTAGGCACGCAGTCCAATATAACACTACAATAGTGACTTTTCTGTTTAAAAGTCACGATGTTTAGAAACGGTGTAGGTCGCAGTGCATGAAGCAGGTCTCGGAGTGTGAAGTTTCTCGGTTGTTTACCCTAATACTGATTTTGTTCTGTGATATGCACCAGACGAGATACAGCGAAATATGCCAGTCAATAAACTGTGCAATATATTATTTGTGTCTTCATAATTCAAATTCACAATAGGAAAGCCATGACTTAAGGACAATTAACACGTTTCACAATTCCCTAACACACCGAGTAGAGAGTTTGAACTAGCTGCAAGTGATTTTGTAAGATATAAGTAGATTGTCTGCTTGTGATGTCCATGGAATAAGTATCGGTCGTTCAAAATACAATGGCAAACTACCGAACGTAAACATTGCCCAGTAATTCACAAACAACCTAACATGCTGGGCATGAATGCGACGTGCTGGAAAGGAGGTGCAACTAACATTTTTTTTAAAAATTAAACTGAACAACAGTTTTAAAATCCGGTTTTGTTTCTAATAATAGCATTCATCCGTTCATCATCCATCATGTGCCATGCCGATAAGCGTGGGCGGTCATGTTCTGCCATCTCACTCGATCACCAGAGTCGTGGATCAGCTCCGTGTTCCTGTCTCAACCATGCTACGTGGCCAAGCCATCCAGGTATTTACTTCTCGGTCTTCCCCTTGGTCTCTTCCCTTCGATCTTGCCAGTTGTCACCAAGTTCTCCAAGTCATTTCTTCTTATAACATGCCCAAAAAATTTTGACTGTCTACGTCTAATGACTCTAATCAGTTTACGATCTTCATTTGGTTCTTGAAGAACTTGTTCGTTGGTTTTTTTTCTGTCTGTCCATGGTATTCTTTGCATTTTCCTCAGAAACCACGTTTCCACAGCCATCCGCTGTTTTTCAGCTTGACTGCTTATCGTCCACACTTCACATCCATACAAAAGTATAGGTTCTATGTAGCATTTAAACACTCGTTTTCTCGTTTCAATTGATATCGTTTTATTGGTCAGTATGTTTTTCATCTTGCAAAAGGCTACCTTCGCAATGGCAATTCTTGTTCTTCAAGGCATCTCCCATCAGATGTTATGACTGTGTCGAGATAACTGTATCGATTCACTTGCTTAAGAATATGCCCATTTACTCGTATATCACATTGTGGTATTTCCTTCTTCCCAGTGACGACCATAATCTGTGTCTTCTTAATATTAAGTTCTAACCCCGGTTGTTCAGTGTGCAACAACCGCATCTACTAAATTTTGCAGGTCCTAATAGACATACCTTCATTGAGAATAGTCGTCTGACAAAAAATCATGAAAACTCAGAGCGGGAATCTCCGAAATATAATCACTACAGCCATAGCTACCAGCAGATCCACCAATATGAGGAGATGTCAGAGTCATGTGATCAGAGGGAGATGGTGTGCTGAGACCGCTGACAACTGCTTGCATACTTTGAGGTGGTGTGCTTAGAAAAGTAGGCTGTACAGTTGGTTGGAATTCTCCAGGTGGACTACGATAAATCTGGTGAAGTGGTGTTTGTGTTAATTGATTATGTACTGCTTGACTTGGTGTTACTATGCCGGATTCATGCACAGAGTGACTTGATAATCGGGGTTCTTGTGTGGAATGTTGACTTGATGTTTCTATGCCGGATTTAAGTACAGAGAGACTTGATAATCGGGGTTCTTGTGTGGAATGTTGACTTGATGTTTCTATGCCGGATTTAAGCACAGGTGGATCCGACAACTGTGCTTTTTGTGCGTAATGTTGACTTGATGCTGCTATGTCAGGTTCAAGCATAGACACACCAGATAGTTGTGGTCTTTGTGCGTAATGTTGACTTGATGCTGCTATGTCAGGTTCAAGCATAGACACACCAGATAGTTGTGGTCTTTGTGCGTAATGTTGACTTGATGCTGCTATGTCAGGTTCAAGCATAGACACACCAGATAGTTGTGGTCTTTGTGCGTAATGTTGACTTGATGTTGCTATGCCAGGTTCAAGCACAGGTAAACTGGACAACTGGGCATTTTGTGTGGAATGTTGTAAAACTGGCCGTTGTGAGCTGATGTGTGAGACAAAAAATCCAGCAGATTCTCCACAACATGGTGTGGCTGTGGTAGAGACAACCTGTCTAGATGTAGTTTCTCCACAACATGGTGCGGCTGTTGTATAGACAGCCTGTATAGATGTAGTTTCTCCACAACATGGAGCCGCTGTTGTAGAGACAACCTGTCTAGATGTAGATTCTCCACAACATAGTGCGGCTGTTGGAGAGAAAGTCTGTCTAGATGTAGGTGCGTTGCTTATTTGTGACACATTCTGTACATTTTGATGTGATTTGGTAAACAAAGCTTCGTTGCTTGTAAACACCCTATTATTTGGTGTTACTAGCCCATAATCTTCTCCATGCATGCTGGTCATTTTCGGGCACTGTTGCTGCGGCTGTGAGGTGCTTAATATGTAACCATTTGTGGGAAGATAAGTATTTGAGTCCGCCTTGGTAGGTGCTGTCGCCATTGGCATGGATATAATTCTAGCTTGTTTACAAAGGTGCTGATAATTATGTTGGGGGTTGGTATAAAACCTTGAAAGACCGACAACATATCCATTATTTGGAGTTATTGTGTCTCCACTCTGCGCGTCCGTACTAACCATGTGCACAGATGGCTGTCGATTTAGCTGCTGCGAAACTCTGTTATTAGATGCCAGTATGTCATGTGCAGCTTTGTATGATGTGTATTGTCCAGATGCTTGTGTATAACGTTGACAAGGATGCGACTGACTGTTGTGATTTAGAACTTGACCACAAGCAGCAATTTCACGGTGTTTTGTTGCCTTGTTAGAAACATTCCCTGAGTATACAAGATCATTTGTTTGTTGTTGCAGATACAGCTGTTGTGAGTTTTGTAATCCTTGAGTCATCAGATAAGGTCTGTTAACTGACGCATTTGTCATAAACGTAGAACTGACTGGCGGCAACACATTTGTGAATTTGACAAACTCCATCTGATCATTGATACCTTTTGAAGATCGCGTACCAGAGGTTTTTAAACCATTTTGTGATACTCGAAATACTGGTACAGCTTCTGCAGCACTTAACGCATGTCGATTTATTTCCTGCTGATTATCCTTATGTGTCGCTGGATTTACACATTGTACAACTGAGGCTGTGTTTCCCTTAGCACGCGGAACAGAACTTGTAATGTTCTTTTTCTTTGGCTTTGAAGATCTAGCGATTGGCTGGTGAGCATCGACTGGACTGCCTGAGAAGAGTCCAACTGAAATTCTCGAACAATCGCGGTGACTTCTTATCCGACTCCAGGCTTCTTTGTATTCCTCAGGAATCTGATATCCATTGTCGCGGCAGAGAGCTTCTATCAGGTTACGGAAATGCTCATATTCAATTTTAAGCTGTTCTATTTCAGCAGAAAGGACAGCAATCGAATTCTCAACTTGGGCAGGAGTCTAATGATTTCGAACCCAAAAACAAAATTAATTAATAAAAGAAAAACGATGAAATTCTGCAGCTCATATACAAACAATGTGATTATTTAAATTTATACTACGTTGTATTTGACTGTACGAGGTGTGTATCTGCCTGTCTGCCTATGTAAATGTGTTTACATTGTGTATGTGTATGTGTGCACCTTTGTGTTTGTGTACTTGTGTGTATGTCTGTAGCTGTGTACATACTGAATACTGAATGTAAGAATGGACATCACAGCGCTTGGACAGTCTTCCTGTATCAATTTGATTCAATGTCCTCCTCGTTTTCCTCTACGCTCTGAGTACCGTTCGGATTCACACTTTTCTCTACTAGTATTTCCAGATATGGAGTGTCCGTCTGCCGGCTTCCTGGCCTAGAGGTTAGCAACTTTTCTCCGTAATCTGTAATCTCGTATACTCTCGTAAGTAACGTGACGACGGTGAGAATCAGCAGTGGTTCGAATTGCGGCGGTAACTTACGGGGTATGTGAGCCGGCCGCTCAGAAAGCAATGGCAAACTACTGAGCGTATTCTTGTCAAGAAATCAACAATCAGCTGAAAGATGCTGATGTTGACAGCGATGTCCTGTAAAGGATGTGCAAACATTTTTTTTTTTGTTAGTGTCCGTCTGTCCACTTGTACTGTATGTATTTCTGATTCAGTGGCCAACAAAGAGTAGGTTTGGACTAAACATGGTACAAACTCACAGGAACAGGTATTTTCATGTAAATTTCGGTTCACTAAGCATTGAAAATGCGGAAGTTACCACGAAACAAAACAAATTTCACAATGACCCTAGTATGGCGATATATCGTCCTTCTGTTCAAACGGGAGCAGCGTGTGGGTATGTGTATTCCTCTGTGTGTGTGTGTGTGTGTTTGTGTGTGTGTGTGTGTGGGTGGGTGGATGTGTGTGTGTGTGTGTGTGTGTGTGTGTGCGCGCGCGCGCTTTTGTGTAACTAAATATAAATGGGTGTATGTAGTTGGGTAATTTTGAATGTATGTATGTGTATTTAGTTGTGTAGTTATGCAAGAATGTGTTTCTATGTAGGTGTGCATGTACAAATATGTGAACGTGTGTGTACTTCACGTCATTCTGATTTTCTTCAATCTTGAACCTTACTAGTTGCTTAAGGATGCTTGAAGATCTACAAATTGATGGAAAAGACCTTAGACTTGTAAAAAAAACATATATTGGAAACAACAAGCTGCCATAAGAGTTGATAATGAAGTAGGCCAATATCAGCCTATTAAGAGAAGTGTGAAACAGTGTAATGTCTCCAGATCTGTTTTCCCTGTACAGTGAAAGTATTTTCAGAAATATTGAAGATATTGAAGGAATCAACATTGGGGGACGATGCATCAATAACATTAGATATGCAGATGATACAGTCTTGATTGCAGACAATGAACAGGACCTGCAACATTTAGTAGATGCGGTTGTTACACACAGTGAACAACTAGGGTTAGAACTAAATTGTAAAAAGACACAGATTATGGTCGTCACTAGGAAGAACGAAATACCACAATGTAATATACAAGTAAATGGGAATATTCTTCAACAAGTGAATAGGTACAATTATCTCGGAACAGTAATAACATCTGATGGAAGATGCCTTGAAGAGATTAGAACAAGAATCGCCATGGCAAAAGTAGCCTTTAGCAAGATGAAAAACATACTGACCAATAAAAAGATGTCAATTGAAACGAGAAAAAGAGTGTTGAAGTGCTACGTAGAACCTGTACTTTTATATGGATGTGAAGCTTGAACAATGAGCAGTCAGGCTGAAAAACATCTGATGGCTGTAGAAATGTGGTTTCTCAGGAAAATTCAAAGAATACCATGGACAGCCAGAAAGACCAATGAACAAGTCCTTCAAGAAACAAATGAAGATCGTAAACTGATTAGAGACATTAGACGTAGACAGTCACAATTTTTTGGGCATGTTATGAGAAGAAATGGATTGGAGAATTTGGTGACAACTGGTAAGATCGAGGGGAACAGACCAAGGGAAAGATCGAGGGGAACAGACCAAGGGGAAGATATATAAGCAAGTACCTGGATGGCTTGGCCTTGTGGCATGGTCGAGACAGAAACACGGAGCTGATCCACGACTCTGGTGATCGAGTGAGATGGCAGAACATGACCGCCCACGCATACCGGCATGGCACATGATGGATGGATGGATATATATATATATATATATATATATATATATATATATATATATATATATATATATATATATATATATATATATATATATATATATATATATATATATATATATATATATATATCATATCATTGGCACCTTGCCGTCTTGACAGACGATAGTTTGTGCTTTAAAAAGGCATAATAACTTTTACCTGTGGCGGTAGCGAGTGTGACTGATAAGGCCAATTTGCGCTGTAAATGTCCGTTCACAGTGGGTGCACGTGAACACGTGGTCATTTCCACCATCATGCACCATCTTACGTCTCAAACGCTTGGTGTGTGACTTTTCTGCAATAACTTTCTCCTTTGACTTTATTCCATTTCTGATATTTGCCCTCCATGCAACACGTTCAGCGGCGACTTGCTCCCAATGTGCATTATCAATGCCTGTATCAATCATGTCCCGCTTACACACATCTTTGTATCGTAGTAGAGGCCGACCCTGAGATCTCTTACCCATCTGTAATTCACCAAAAAAGATATTCTTTGGTATTCTACCATCATCCATCCTCCTAAGATGTCCTATCCATCTAAGTCTACGAAGACTGAGCATGGAATAAACTGTCACACAACCTGATCTTTCCAATACTTCAGTATTTGTGATTTTGTCTTGCCACTTAATACCAAGAATTCTTCGCAGACACCGCATATGAAAGTAGCTATATATATAAGATCTGGATCAGAGGCAGAGGAAAATCCAATAAAAAAAACGATGAACAGACAACTTTAAAGCTAGAATAAAAACAAATACAACTACCACGGAATCAAGTAATGCATCTGGCCTTAAAGAAATGTTAGTTGCATATCCTTTTGTGATGTCGCAGTCAACCCCAGCAGTTTTTGCTGTTTGTGATCTCTTGGCAAGTTTACGTTCAGTAGTTTGCCATAGCTTTCTGAACGACCGGCACTCATACCATTTCATAAAAAACAAACGCAAGGCGGTCTGCTGCCAAATTGCCCACAGATGTGTTTCGAACTGCGTCCTAAACCCCTTTGCCACACGGAACCAACCGGCGTTAGATAATAGATATTCCCTATCTGTGCTTTTGAACTGAAGCATACCATTCTGCTCGAAGTTTGACTGAATTTAACTTTCTCGGCATGCTCCATGAGTCGTTACAATCACGGTGTGTATGCCGTTTGTCTTCCAGTCAGCGGAACACCGCTGTGACTTCTTCTATCTCTATTCTTGGACTAGATGCCATGGTATCTTACCTTCTTATCCTTCTATAAGCGCCAGACAATACTATGTATGTTTATTTATGAACTGTTTTAGCGGCCTCAAAGGATTCCCCAACTGATCTTCTTTAGTGATTGCGAAATAACCCATGCCTCAAATAGTCCCGTGCGCTGGCGCGGGTTGTTGGCCTAATTCCACACACCGATCAGTTGGACTCAAACTCTGACTTCCCGTTCAGAAAGCAATGGCAAACTACTGAACGTAACACTGCTGAGAAAATCAACCTAGTGTTCAACGCAACGTCCTGAAAAGGACGTGTAACATTTTGTAAATAATCCATGTATACAAATACCAACCAGTACTCCCCGTGAGTACAAACACCCCCATCAATATGTTCCATTTTGCAATATACTTGACCTGCACGTCCTCTGGGTAAAACAAAACTCACCTGTATGTCACATATGTACAACACACCTCACATTTATGTCACATATGTACAACACATTCACCTGTGTGTCACATATGTACAAAAAACATCACCTGTATGTCACATATGTACAACACACTTCACCTGTATGTCACATATGTACGACACACCTCACCTGTATCTTCTATACTTATACAAGTCCCTAACCAATGTTCCATACCTGATAGTTATGTTCTTTTTCACTGTGCAAATGGTGCCCTGCTCCGTCTGCCATGGCTGCCTTCTATGGGAAGATCTCACAAACCCTGGACTTCGGGTTTCACTGCGCAATCATCATTCTGCTCCAGATTCCACACATCCCACTGACGAATAATTTATGTGAAAACAATCTGACAAGAGGAGGAGGAGGAGGAGGGGAGGGGAAGTGAGGGGGGAGAGAGAGAGAGAGAGAGAGAGAGAGAGAGAGAGAGAGAGAGAGAGAGAGAGAGAGAGAGAGAGAGAGAGAAACAGATATATTTTATCTCACAATTTAAGAAATTCCCCAATGTCATGTATATGACTCAGTCATACAACTAATATAGTAACAGCAAGAATTCCCGCACTTGTTGATCGAACCCATAATGCCGTGAGATGGATACGATGTCTACCTACCAGGATACAACCGGCCCTAGAAATCGTCCAAACTATTTGAATCTGACCAGCCGCACTAATATTGTGACTTGACGTTCGCCCGCCCGTCCTCTCGTCATGGGTCCGATCCGCATTGGAGGGGATTCGAACTGTACAAAGTTATCTGCGCTTCCAAACACACAGAGTACCGATTGGTATAGCACCATATGTCGTGGAGGCTTGAGGCCTGTACAGGAGGTTCTTGACTTTTACTGGTGTGTTGTTTGATTATGAGCCAGGGAGGCGCGGCTGTCTCTAAAAGGAAGGGAGAGAAGAGGGGGGGGGGTAAAAGAAGAGGTAGGATGAGAGAGAGAGATATAGTGGAAGATAGGGAGTGAAAAGTCCAGAGACATTGTGGTCGATGGAGATTGGGAGAAAGGGGGAGGAAAAGAGAAAAAAAGAGAGAGAGATAGAGAGAGAGAGAGAGAGAGAGAGAGAGAGAGAGAGAGAGAGAGAGAGAGAGAGAGAGAGAGAGAGAGAGAGAGAGAGAGAGAAGAGTTAGAATGAGAAAGCGATATGTAGTAGAAGAGACGATGTCAGAAGGTTTGAGAAAGGGACTGCGTGGTCGATGGAGATTGAGACAGCGGGAGGAAGAGAGAGAGAGAGAGAGAGAGAGAGAGAGAGATAGAGAGAGAGATAGAGAGAGAAGAGAGAAGAGAAGAGTAACAATGAAAAAGCTATATGTAGTGAAAGAGAGGGAGTGAGAAGGCCAGAGAAAGGGACTGAGTGGTCCATAGAGATTGAGAAAGAGAGAGGAAGACAGACAGACAGACAGACAGACAGACAGACAGACAGACAGACAGACAGAAGGAGTAAATGTTGGGGTTGATACGACGTCCTGTAAAGGACACGCAACTTTGTTAGGCTTGGTTGATCATGGCAGCCCAGGTTACAGGAAAGCATTCCCCGTCTGAAGGAGGATGTGAGCACAAGACAGCCAGATCGGCAGGCAAGTAGTCTTGCCACTGTGCTCTCGTGTCATCCTAATTGCCATGCAGGAACTTAAGAACGGTGAATGCATGATCAGACCGGAACACAAAGTAATGTCTGAAACTACATTGTTTGAGAAATTACCCTTAAACTGTGATATACTGGGACTAAATGTATCTGTTAGATGGAGAGAGATGTTGTGGATGCAGTAGGGTATAACAATAGGAAATACATGCAGGTACGTATAACTTACATGTCAATTACAACGAGAAAAAGAGTGTTGAAGTGCTAAATATGTACTTTTGCATGGATGTGAAGCGTGGACAATGAGCAGACAAGCTGAAAAACATCTAATGGCTGAAGAAATATGGTTTCTTGGGAAAATGCAAAGAATACCGAGAGACAGACAGAGAAACCAAATCCTACAGAAACAAATGTAAAACGTCAACTGACTATAGAAATTAGATGTAGACAGTCACAATTTTGTGGACATGTTATGAGAAGAAATAATATGTTGAACTTGATGACAACTGGCAAGATTGAGGGGAAAAGAACAAGGGTGAGGCAGAGAAGTAAGTACCTGGATGGCTTAGCCACGTGGTATGGTGGAGACAAGAACACTCAGCTGATCCACGACTCTGGTGATCGTGAGCGATGGCGAAACATGACCGCCCACGCTATCGGCATGGCACATGATGATGAACTCCTGCGGAAAAGGTGAGAGATACTAAACACAGACACATTGTTCATACTTTACAACGAACTCCACCACATCAAAAGAAAATCACATGGGAGAAATCCAAAACGGTAATAAAACAAAATACGACACAACGAAACGACGTTTCGATTATACTAAGCTTCCTCAGGAACAACCACAATTAAATCAAAAGAAAAACATGAAATTAGAACATTTAATAACATTAAAGCAGAAACAAGAAGAAGTCTAGATATGACCCGCTGCTAGTCCATTAAACATCGTTTGTTCTTAGATAGTGAATGCGTGTAAAAATTCACATCTCCGACTCCTCTAATTTCACCATAATATCATTACCCATCGCCCATCATGCGCACTCATACTATTATTATTATTATTATTATTATTATTATTATTATTATAAAACTAATACATACCTTGCGTGGGGAAGAAAGCAGAATGAACACATCTCTGCTGAAGCCGAAAAGCTACTAGTTTGATCTGTCTCTACCTGGCGAATAAATTAATACAGATGACACCTCATCTTAATAGACATGTATCAGAAACACACAACTACCTACGTTAATTAGATAAATCAATATCATGCGTGAATACCCGAAATGAAAAATATTATTGGAAAGACTAGTATAAATAATAACAGTGATGACATAGGAATGCAATGGGCACTGAATAAGGAGGGGGAAAGGAGGGAGAGAGAGAAGGGAGGGGTGGTATAAAGCGAGAGTGAGAGAGGAGATGGAGAGGAAGAGGAGAGTGAGAAGGAGGGAGAGAGAAGAGGTAGAGGGGGAAAGAGGGACGATGAGGAGGGGGAATAGGATAGTGTGAGAAAGAGGGAGGAGAGTGATGGGAGAGAGTAGATGAAGAATAGGAAAAGAGTGAGGGCGCCAAAGGGGTCAGAGATGGTAGTAAATGAAGGCGAAGAAGAAGGAAGAGGAGGAGGAGGAGGACGAGTAGGAGGAGGAGGAGAAGTGTGTGTGTGTGTTCGTGCCCTTTGATCCCTGCTTCGTTCCGTTACTTCCGCTGATCCCTGTTTCTTTCATATACTTCCTTTGATCCCTGCTTCGTTTCGTTACTTCCTTTGATCCCTGTTTCTTTCATATACTTCCGTTGATCCCTGTTTCTTTCATATACTTCCGTTGATCCATGTTTCTTTCATATACTTCCGTTGATACCTGTTTCTTTCATATACTTCAGTTGATCCCTGCTTCGTTCCGTTACTTCCGTTGATCCCTGTTTCTTTCATTTACTTCCGTTGATCCCTGTTTCTTTCATATACTTCCGTTGATCTCTGTTTCGTTCCGTTACTTCCGTTGATCCCTGTTTCTTTCATTTACTTCCGTTGATCCCTGTCTCTTTCACATACTTCCGTTAATCCCTGCTTCGTTCTGTTACTTCCGTTGATCCATGTTTCTTTCATATACTTCCTTTGATCCCTGTTTTTTTTCATATACTTCCGTTGATCCCTGTTTCTTTCATTTACTTCCGTTGATCCCTATTTCTTTCATATACTACCGTTGATCCCTGTTTCTTTCATATACTTCCGTTGATCCATGTTTCTTTCATATACTTCCGTTGATCCATGTTTCTTTCATATACTTCCGTTGATCCCTGTTTCTTTCATATACTTCCGTTGATCCCTGTTTCTTTTATATACTTCCGTTGATCCCTGCTTCGTTCCGTTACTTCCGTTGATCCCTATTTCTTTCATATACTTCCGTTGATCCCTGTTTCTTTTATATACTTCAGTTGATCCCTGCTTCGTTCCGTTACTTCCGTTGACCACTGTTTCTTTCATTTACTTCCGTTGATCCCTGTTTCTTTCATATACTTCCGTTGATCCCTGCTTCGTTCCGTTATTTCCGTTGATCCCTGTTTCTTTCATTTACTTCCGTTTATCCCTGTTTCTTTCATATACTTCCGTTGATCCCTGTTTCTTTCATATACTTCCGTTTATCCTGTTTCTTTCATATACTTCCGTTGATCCCTGTTTCTTTCATTTACTTCCGTTGGTCCCTGTTTCTTTCATTTACTTCCGTTGATCCCTGCTTCGTTCGTTACTTCCGTTGATTCCTGCTTCGTTCTTTTGATTCCGTTGATCCCTGTGTCTTTCCTTTACTTCCGTTGATCCCTGTTTATTTCATGTACGTCCGTTGATCCCCGCTTCTTTCCTTTACTTCCGTTTATCCCTGTGTCTTTCCTTTACTTCCGTTGATCCCTGTGTCTTTCCTTTACTTCCGTTGATTCTTGTGTCTTTCCTTTACTTCCGTTGATCCCTGTGTCTTTCCTTTACTTCCGTTGATCCCTTTTCTTTCCTTTACTTCCGTTGATTCCTGTGTCTTTCCTTTATTTCCGTTGATCCCTGTGTCTTTCCTTTACTTCTGTTGATCCTGTTTCTTTCCTTTACTTCCGTTGATCACTACTTCTTTCCTTTGCTTTCCGTTGATCCCTGTTTCTTTCCTCTCCTTCCGTTGATCACTGTGTATTTCCTTTACTTCCGTTGATCCCTGTTTCTTTCCTTTACTTCCGTTGATCCCTGTGTCTTTCCTTTACTTCCGTTCATCCCTGTGTCTTTCCTTTACTTCCGTTGATCCCTGTGTCTTTCCTTTACTTCCGTTGATCTCTGTGTCTTTCCTTTACTTCCGTTGATCCCTGTGTCTTTCCTTTACTTCCGTTGATCCCTGTGTCTTTCCTTTACTTCCGTTGATCCCTGTGTCTTTCCTTTACTTCCGTTGATCCCTGTGTCTTTCCTTTACTTCCGTTGATCCCTGTGTCTTTCCTTTACTTCCGTTGATTCCTGTGTCTTTCCTTTACTTCCGTTGATCCCTGTGTCTTTCCTTTACTTCCGTTGATCCCTGTGTCTTTCCTTTACTTCCGTTGATCCCTGTGTCTTTCCTTTACTTCCGTTGATCCCTGTTTCTTTCCTTTACTTCCGTTGATCCCTGTTTCTTTCCTTTACTTCCGGTGATCCCTGTTTCTTTCCTTTACTTCCGGTGATCCCTGCTTCTTTCCTTTACATCTGTTGATCGCGATCTAAATCTGTGAATTTAATTCCCATGTGTCTCAGTGATTCAGTCACTTCAAACATCACCATGTCATGCCAAATCGGGCGACATACGCGATCATTCACCTCCACAAACATCTGCCCCCTATGGTCCTAAAAATTTCGATCACTGATAGTCTTCCATGCCTTTTTGTCCCCGCTCTTCCCCGTTGTCACAAGAATCTCCAGACCTCCTCGTCTAATTAAAAATAACCCATTTTACATGTTATGTGAGGTATACGAATATGATGCTAGCCCGGTGTCTTATAGACCAATCGACTCTCGAGGAGTGACTTGGTCACTATCATGTCGCCCGTCTTTGCTTCCTAAGACTTTTCCTGGTACAAATCCTTAGACCCAGGTCAATTTTTAAAATCCGCCGCTATGCGAATACGAACCCGTGACCATCAGACCCAAAGGCGGCATTCTAGCCACCGCGTCACAGCGGCAATCCATGATCTCATTACATGAACAAACAATAACTATTGTCTCGCCGTGATAAGAAAAATAAAGTGTATGTCTGACCTAACCTCTTGCAGTTCTTTTCCATTGGCTCCCTTAACCGTCTATTCGTTTCTTATCTTGAAACCTCTTCTCTGAGGTGTCAAGTTGCCTTCTACTTGCTACATTAATTGTCCATAATTCACAGGCATGCAATGGCATGGGTTAGTATGTACCGTCTTAAAAGTCGGCTTCTAACCTCTATGGACAGAAATACATTACGCAGATATCCTTCTCGTGATGCAATGCTGTGTATGCTTGATTATTGTGCAAGAAATATCCTAATTTCCGTTATAATTTCTCATTTGGGGATTTCAAAAATCAATAGTTCTAAATCTCCGTTGAGATGCTAGATGTATGTTTGTGTTTCCCGTAAACATGAAATTTTATAAACATAGACACACATATATTTCCCGATTTTACATCGGGAAAACAGAATTATACTGGGCATGGTTGTAAACGTCATAAATGAATTGTGCGCTCTCCTTGAGTTGAGTTGACGTGTCGCAGTTTGAGACTGGGATGGTCTGTAGTTGTTAGATTGGTCTTTCTTTGGATTTTGTTGTGTTATACTAACGTCTTTAAGGAGATGAAATAGTCAACGTGGTATCTGACAGAGGATGGGTTAAAGTAATGTCTATCATGGGTTAATCGAGTTACAGTAACATCTGTCTGGGGTTGGATTGAAGTAATATCTGTCTCCGGTTGATGGAGTTAATGTAATACATGTCTGTGGTTGATGGGGGTTAATGTAATATATGTCTGTGGTTGATGGAGTTAATGTAATATATGTATGTGGTCGATGGAGTTAATGTAATATCTGTCTGTGGTTGATGGAGTTAATGTGATAAATGTCTGTAGTTGATGGAGTTAATGTAATATTTGTCTGTGGTTGATGGGGTTAATGTAATATCTGTCTGGGGTTGATTGAGTTAATGTAATATCTGTCTGGAGGTGACGGAGTTAATGTAATATCTGTCTGTGGTTGATGGAGTTAATGTAATATCTGTCTGTGATTGATGATGTTAATGTAATGTATATCTGGGATTGATGGAGTTAATGTAATATCTGTCAGGAGATGATGGAGTTAATGTAATATCTATCTGTGGTTGATGGAGTTAATGTAATAACTGTCTGTGGTTGATGGAGTTAATGTAACTTCAGTCTGGGGTTGATGGAGTTAATGTAATATCTGTCTGGGGATGGTGGGGTTAATGTAAAATATGTGTGTGGTTGATGAAGTTAATGTTATATCTGTCTGTGGTTGAGGGAGTTAATGTAATATATGTCTAGGGTTGGTGGATTTAATGTAAAATTTTTCTGGGGTTGATGGAGTTAATGTAATCTGTCTGTGGTTGATGGAGTTAATGTAGTATCTGTCTGGGGTTGATGGAGATAATGTAATATCTGGCTGGGGTTGATGGAGTTAATGTAATATTTGTCCGGGGTTGATGAAGTGAATGTAATGTCTGTCTGGGGTTGATGGAATTAATGTAATGTCAGTCTGTGGTTGGTGGAGTTAATGTAATATCTGTCTGGGGTTGATGGGGTTAATGTAATATCTGTATGTGGTTGATGGATTTAATGTAGTATCTGTCTGGGGTTAATGGAGTTAATGTAATATCTGTCTGGAACCGATTGAGTTACAGTAATATCTGTCTGTGGTTGATGGAGTTAATGTAATATCTGGCTGGGGTTGATGGAGTTAATGTAATATTTGTCCGGGGCTGATGGAATTACTGTAATATCTGTCTGAAGTCGATCTAGTTACAGTAATATCTGTCTGTGGTTGATGGAGTTATTGTAATAGCTCTCTGGAGTTGATGGAGTTAATGTAATATCTGTCTGGAGCTGATCGAGTTACAAAAATATATGTCTGAGATTGGGTTAATGTAATATTTGTCTGTGGTTAGGTTTAAGTAATATGTGTCTTGGGTTGTGTTAAAATAATATCTGTCTCGGGTTATGTTAATGTAATATCTGTCTGTGGTTGGGGTAAAGTAATATCTGCCTGGGGTTGAGTTATTGTAATATCAATCTGGGGTTGAGTTAAAGTAATATCCATCTGGGATTGAGTTAATGTAATACATGCCTGGGGTTGGGTTATAGAAATATCTATCTGGCGTTGAGTTAAAGTAATATATGTCTGGGGTTGGGTTAAAGTAATATCTATATGGTGTTGGGTATAAGTAATATATGTCTGGGGTTGGGTTAAAGTAATATCTATATGGTGTTGGGTAAAAGTAATATATGTCTGGGGTTGGGTTAAAGTAATATCTATATGATGTTGGGTAAAAGTAATATATGTCTGGAGTTGGGTTAATGTAATATCTATCTCGGATTGAGTTAAAGTAATATCTATCTGGGGTTGGGTTAATGTAATGTCTGTCAAGGGTTGAGTTAAAGTAATAACTGTCTGAGGTTATTTAAAGTAATATCTATCTCGGATTGAGTTAAAGTAATATCTATCTGGGGTTGGGTTAATGTAATATCTATCTGAGGTTGAGTTAAAGTAATATCTATTAAGGGTTGAGTTAAAGTAATATCTGTCTGAGGTTTAGTTAAAGTAATATCTTTCTGGGGTTGAGTTAACGAAATATTTGTCTGGGGTTGGGTTAAAGTGATATCAATCTGGGGTTGGGTTAAAGTAATATTTGTCTGGGGTTGGGTTAAAGTAATGTCGATCTGGGGTTGGGTTAAAGTAATATTTGTCTGGGGTTGGGTTAAAGTAATATCTGTCTGGGTTGAGTAATATCTTTCAGGGGTTGAGTTAAAGTAAAATCGATCTGGGGTTGGGCTAAAGTAATATTGATCTGGGTTGGGTTAAGGCAGTGTATGTCTTCTTTTTCTTCTACGTTCGATCGGAATTTTGTTATAGATGTAATTGCCTTGTGCCTGTTTACAGCAGAGCTGCGATATTTGCACCTTTCGGCAGACACACCCGACTACTTCAGGCATTTGTTGACCGGGTCTGTGTTTTCAAAATACAGTTGTGTTTTTTGTTTTTTTTGTTAAATTGTTATTTCTCATTGATGTAGTTGATCCCAATACTGCAATATGTTCAAATTATATGTTATTATTATTATTATTATTATTATTATTATTATTATTATTATTATTGTCGTTGCATGTTGTGGCTGCTGAACCTAATGGCTATGTATAATAAAAAATACAAAAGTTGAAGTCACATCTAGAACAGAATACAGAAAAAGGTGGTCCCGTGACACACGCTGCCCTGTGTTTAAAGTTGCACTGTCAAATATTCTGTCCCACGGCAAAGTACGGTGAGATGACCAGTGTCTTTCCTTGTCACATTTTATTCTCAAACATTTACCAGATATTCAAGGGGGAAAAAAACAAACATCCAGTAACCATTGTTTGAAGCTGTGGCGTATCTGAATTGACGTCACCGTTCCCAATCTCACACGCTGTGTTGGGATTTATCTGGTAATCTTGTTATGAAACTGGATTGATCCCAACCCTATGCAGATTGAGTAATAAATCTGATTCCATCACGACGATTCCATAACTACAATCCCACCACTCCAATTCTTCCTCGACAAGCCACCCTTCCAATTCCACCACGACAATTATATCACGATAATTACACCACAAGGTGTGAACAGGGCCTTGCTCTGCAGCCAGCAGGGTTAGGATCGGCTAGCCTCTCCCAGGAGGGGTGAAAAGTGAAAATTAGTAGCCTGCCAGTGACCCGCAGACTACACAAGTCAACCCCACCTTCACGTGGCGTAGACCGGGAAACCATGACCGCGAGGTCGTGGGCTAACGGGGCTATGGCTCGTCATGGGGGGACTGACTTCGAATGGTCAGATTTTTGTTCTAAACCTGCGACTTGCTTAGCAAGCCGGCAAGGGATCTTCATACTGTTCGTAGAAAAACTAAGAAGTATAAACGGACTGACCCAAATGGATTTAGTCCCGACAATGTTAATGGTCTTAGAGATAGATCAGCGATTAAAAAAAATAGCATTTCGACACGGCAAGGTACAAGAGGAACATGATGAGATGAGATGAGATGAATTACACCACGACAACTGACACTCCGTCAATTCCACCACTAAACTTCCATCACGACAATTGCACTACGACAATTCAACAACCTCAGTTCCAACACGACGATTCAACCATAGTAATTCCACCATGGCAATATCACAACGACAATTTCATCATTTCAATTTCACCACGACAATTCTACAACGACAATTCCACCACGGCAATTCCACCACGACAATACCGAAGCGACAATTTCACCACCAAAATATCGTTATGACAATTACGCCATGACAATTCCACCACCACAATTCCACCACTCCAATTCCACCACCACAATTCCACCACTTCAATTCTACCACATTTTTCCCTCCATTCTAGTTCCACCACTCCACTTCCACTGCTACTGGATCCCTTAATTGTGTTAAGCAGAACTATTCATATTACAACGAGGCTCCTAAGCCAAAGACATCAACAACAAACAACCAAATGAAGCCTAACAGTCAACAACAACACACTGAAATAGCCGGGCTATGTTCACTCGACACGGACCGACAGACTTCAAAGTCTTTTTTGCCAGCACCGGAAAATATAAAAGACCGTTAATGCTTCTTTATATTCAAGTTCAGTGTATCAGAAAGTACATTCTGGTATGCTTTATTGTTGCAGCGGTCCTTGCTTAATTAGCAGAGAGGATCTTCCGCTTCAGATCTTCCAGAGGCAAGCTATTGATTTTTGGGGCTGGCGTGAGTCTTCAACACGCTCTGTCTTGTGGCTTCATGGTGCTTGCGGATAGATGACTTCCAGTACATCTCTTGATGTTGTCCACCCACTTGTAATGTTGTTGTCTTCATTCACGTGCGCTTTAATTCGTTATTCGTTATTATTTAATTCGTAATGTGACCGATCTTAGTACTGTTTTAATTCGCTTTGTGACTATTCTACAACAGTTGTTGTTTTAAATCGCTCTATAACCTATATCAATTACCGTTTTAATTCTCTTTGAAACCTGTTACACATCAATTGATGTTATAATTCGCTCTATACCCTGCATCAATTACCGCTTTAATGAGCTCTTTAACCTACTCTACATCAATTACTGCTTCACATTACAAGATCTGAATACTGAAGAAAGTTGGCTACTAAAGACGACAAAACTAAGAAAATTGAAATATTTTGGTCACTTGAAACGTCATGAAACTTTATAAAGAACAATAATGCAGGGGTATATGCCTGGAAAGAGAGGAAGAGGAAGGCCAATGAGAAGTTGGGTGCAGGATGTGACAGATGATCTCCAGATGGGTGTATCAGACGCGGGACATCTTGCTTATGACCGAGAAGTGCTATAGGAGCGAGGTTATGCAAAGGACATGCTACTGAATGAATGAATGAATGAATGAATGAATGAATGAATGAATGAACTGGCTCTATAACCTACATCAATTACATGCCGATTGTTCTACAAATATGGGACTAGCACCATTTATTAATAGGCCTCGGGGCGTGTACTAGGATTCTTTATTGCCTTGTCCCCAGTGCTCTTTAATATCTACACCAGCAAAATCACAGCTATTGAGACACCAGGTGTGGGTAGAATCTTGACATTTGCAGATGATGTGCTGGTGTACAGACAGGGCAGAAACAGGGCCAGTTTGGCGAAAGACTTACAGGTTGCGGTAAACAAGGTGGCGGAGTGGTGCAGGGACGCAGGGGCCATTATAAATTCAGACAAGGCATCGGTTGTGTGGTACTCCTTGGATAACCGGATCCTCAAGGCAGACGTCCCAGGTTTTATGTTGAATGGATGTCCTCTTAGTCGAGAGAGTAAATTGAAGTACTTGGGTATCACCTTTGACAGGTGTTTGTCTGTTAAGGATCATGGGGAGGCTTTGGTGGTGAAGGCTGGTAGGGGACTTAATGCATAGAGGGCTATGGCAGCAACCGGGATAGATCAGAGGATGCTGTACAGGCTCTTTCAGCAGTTAATAATTTCTGTCATTGAGTATGGTTTCGGGCTGCTGACAGTATCAAAGAGCCAGCTTGAAAAGTTGGAGCGCATACAGAATGCTGCCATGCAGTTAATCCTGGGGTGCACAAAGGACACACCAATTATATGCATGAGGCATATCCTGGCGCTACCAACAATGACGGATAGGCATAGGGTCCTTCAGGCCAATTGGTACCTGAGAGATGCCGCAGACAGGGATCACCCGCTGCATGCAGCAATGGATATGGTTAAGGGTCATAGGCTAAGACGAGGCAGGTCCTGGATGGCACAGGCAGAACTTTCTATAAGTCAGGTGTGTGATCTAGAGACCATCAATCGTGAAAGAGAGTGGGTTGAAGTTCCGGAAGACATGACGGACTGGCACAATGTAATAATAACACTGGGTCGTGAGTGCAGAGAATGGGCAGCGGGCCGCACTGAGTTTGAAGTGCAACAACTGATCCAGAGCAACACACATCAAGGTGACATAGTCATCTACACCGATGGGTCAGTGGTGAGAAACAGACGTAGTGGCTGGGGCTTTATTGCAAAGGCTAATGGACGAGTCTTGAAAAAGGAGAGTCTGGCATATGAGACTACGACCTCCAGCATGAGAATGGAGGTGGAGGCAGTAACAGCGGCATTCCGGTGGCTAGAGGAGACTACTGCAACACACGTTGTATTCATTACGGATTCAAAGAGTATGCTTAGTAAGGTGGAGAAAGGAATGTTTCGTGTGGAATGGCTCTCGTCGCTTCAGAGGTCACAGATCGTGAGAATTGTATGGATATTTTGCCCTGGCCATGCGGGTGTACGAGTGAATGAACAGGCTGATAGGCTAGCAGGGAAGGTACCTCTTGGTGGAATTTTGCCTAAGGCTTTTACAGGGAGGGGGGGGTGGTCGTGCGCTTGTGGGACCAGGTGGAGAAGGCGGAGAAACAGATTGAGAACCCATATGTGGAAAGAATGAGATTGCGGGGGATCGGCAGAGGTTCTGGAAGAATCTCAAAACTGAGAGGGAAGAGCAGGAGAACTTTTAATCAGATAAAGGTGGGAACGATTAGTAGTGTGACTCTTCGCTGGCTGTTGAACGAGGGGACTGAGCACTATGGGAATGTCCTGAGTGCAGTGATGTCGGTTATTAACTCAACTCAACTCAACGTCACTGTTTACATTAATTGCCAAGGTGTAGACTGACGGGCCGATAGACTTGTCTGCGGTGCAATGAGGATAACGCTTCGATATCAGATAACAGATACAGTGATTAACTATATTCAGCAGTTTGATTAATCATAACACTGACAAACAGTAGAATTATTCCAACAATTCAAGAAACTGTAGAGAAGCAGAAATAAGAAAGAATAAAGATTACAGGCAAGGGGAAATAAGAACGAATATAAAATACGGACAAAGGGAAATAAATAGGATTAAAGTAAATGTAAGAAAGACTGATAAATATACATTCACAAGACAGAGAAAGTGCATAAGGAAGAAGGAAGGAAAACAATAATCTAAATAAAACAAATAGCTAATTCACATCCTTTACAGGACGTCGCAGTCAGCCCCAATATTATATGGCTGTTGGTGATTTCTTGGCAAGTTTACGTTCAGTAGTTTGTGATTGCTTTCTGAATGACCAGTACACATACCATTGTATAAATACCAACGCAAGGAAATCTACTGTTACATTTTAACAAATGCATGTAATGATAGAATGCCAGGGCCACCAGCAGAGGCAGTCATCGGAATGACACACAGGGACGTGGGACCTCATGGGGCGGTGGTCATCGGAATGACACACAGGGACGTGGGACCTCATGGGGCGGCGGTCATCGGAATGACACACGGGCACGTGGGACCTCATGGGGCGGCGGTTATCGGAATGACACACAGTGACGTGGGACCTCATGGGGCGGTGGTCATCGGAATGACACACAGGGACGTGGGACCTCATGGGGCGGCGGTCATCGGAATGACACACAGGGACGTGGGACCTCATGGGGCGGCGGTCATCGGAATGACACCCAGGGACGTGGGACCTCATGGGGCGGCGATCATCGGAATGACACACAGGGACGTGGGACCTCATGGGGCGGCGGTCATCGGAATGACACACAGGAACGTGGGACCTCATGGGGCGGCGGTTATTGGAATGACAAACAGAAACGTGGAATCTCATGGGACGGCTCTAGCCCCTGGAGAACCACGAGGCCTTACAAATATATATATATATATATATATATATATATATATATATAGTGTGTGTGTGTGTGTGTGTGTGTGTGTGTGTGTGTGGGTGGGTGGGTGTGTGTGTGTGTGTGTGTGTGTGTGTGGAACGCGATACACAGGATTATAAATTGCGCTGGTAACAACTTCGCCACAGAGACGGCACATATAAACAGAAATCAAAGCATTGTAAATAAAACAGCAAAGGCTAACAAAGAAATCAAAGCATTGTAAATAAAACAGTAAAGGCTAACAAAGAAATCAAAGCATTGTACATAAAACAGTAGTAAAGACTAACAAAGAAATCAAAGCAATGTAAATAAAACAACAAAGACTAAAAAAAAAAATCAAAGAATTGTAAATAAAACAGTAAAGACTAAACAAAAATCAAAGCATTGTAAATAAAACAGTAAAGATTAAAAAAGACGTGTGATATACAATAAAAGAGAAAAACATGAAAAAGAAAACAAGTACACACAATTTTGAAGTAGGAAGCAGTGTTTTGGAAGAAAACTAAAATTAAGCAGTCTCCCACTTGTCTGTCTCTCTCCCACTCTCTTCTTTCTACCTCTTCTTTTTCTCTCCTACTCGTCTGTCTGTCTGTCTGTCTGTCTGTCTGTCTGTCTGTCTCTCTCTCTCTCTCTCTCTCTCTCTCTCTCTCTCTCTCTCTCTCTCTCTCTTTCTCTCTCTCTCTCTCTCTCTCTCTCTCTCTCCTACGATAACTTGTAGTAGTTAATCCAAATATTGATATTTTGCTAATGGAGGGAAGTGTTAAGCAATGCGATTACATCATGGGGCAATGTGACCCTCTTCTACGTCAACATTCCTTCTTGAAAATTCTGAATTTTATTCGAGGCCAGCTTTACAGAGTCGCAGTGGCAAAGTGGCTAGTGCTCTTTCTTGCCTGCCAAAACAATAGTCGTGGTTCAATCGCCAGTAAGACAAGATTATTTGTCCGACCTGCACGGCTCTGGGTCGACCAGGACGTGGGACCTCATGGGGCGACTCTAGAGCACGACCAAACATCATGGAAATGGGTACCAGCAAATGTTCTGAAATTTTTGGGAGGGATTTGCCTGGTTGGGGGAGGGGGGGGGGGGGTGGCGATGAAGGGGGCTGACCAGCCCATCTCACGTGCTTAGAATATGTTAAGCTCCAATACTTCCCACTCTAACCGCCTGCTGTGGGAGTAGTTTTTAGTTTACCTATTTTATGAGATCGTGCTGGACGTGGGACCTCATGGGGCGACTCAAGAGCACGACCAAACATCATGGAAATGGGTACCAGCAAATGTTCTGAAATTTTTGGGAGGGATTTGCCTGGTTGGGGGAGGGGGGGGGGGGGGGGGTGGCGATGAAGGGGGCTGACCAGCCCATCTCACGTGCTTAGAATATGTTAAGCTCCAATATTTCCCACTCTAACCGCCTGCTGTGGGAGTAGTTTTTAGTTTACCTATTTTATGAGATCGTGCTGGTAGGACATAATTATGCGTTTCTCTCTCTCTCTCTCTCTCTCTCTCTCTCTCTCTCTCTCTCTCTCTCTCTCTCTCTCTCTCTCTCTCTCTCTCTCTCTCTCTCTCCATATATATATATATATACATTGGCACCTTGAACAAATCACCGGAACAAGATGAAATAGCAAATGAACTAATTAAAGCAGCAAGAGAAGTAGGAACGGCATGGCTACATAGACTATTCAACCATGTTTGGGTAGAACAACAGACACCAGGAGACAGGCCAAACGCCATAATTATCCCGATTTGGAAAAACAAAGGCAGCATAAGAGACTGCACACAATACAGAGGCATTTCACTGTTGAGTCATACTAGGAAAATATTTAGCAAAATTCTTGAGAAAAGATTACGAACTACTGTAGAATCCCAGCTAAGCGAAACACAACTTGGATTTAGGAAAAACAAAAGATGCACAGATGCCATTTGTGCTCTTAGACATTTACATTTACATTGGCACCTTTCCGTCTTGACAGACGTTAGTTTGGTACATTGTGCTTCAAAAAGGCTTAATAACTATCATATGGCAATAACTACGATCCATGGCGGTGGCGAGTGTGGCTGGTAAGGCCAATTCTTGCTGCAAATGTTTGCCCACAGTAGGTGCATGTGAAAACATGGTCATTTCCACCATTTTGCACCATCTTACGTCTCTCACGCTCTGTGTGTGCTTTATCTGCAATCATTTTCTCCTTTGTCTTTATTCCATTTCTGATAGTTGCCCTCCATGCAACACGTTCAGCGGCTACGTGCTCCCATTGTGCATTATCAATGCCTGTATCAATCATGTCCCGCTTACACACATCTTTGTATCGTAGTAGAGGCCGACCCTGAGATCTCCTACCCGTCTGTAATTCACCAAAAAAGATGTCCTTTGGTATTCTACCATCATCCATCCTCCTAACGTGTCCTATCCATCTAAGTCTACGAAGACTGAGCATGGAATACACCGTCACACAACCTGATCTTTCCAATACTTCAGTATTTGTAATTTTGTCTTGCCACTTAATACCAAGTATTCTTCGCAGACACCGCATATGAAAGCTGTTTAAACGTTTCTCTTGGCGTGAGTAAGTTGTCCAGGTTTCACTGCCATAAAGAAGAGTACTAAGGACACAGGCTTGGTAGACGAGGACTTTTGTTTTGGCAGTAAGCTTCCTGTTCTCCCAGACTCTTTTTGCTAACATGTTCATTGTTGTTGCTGCCTTGCCAATCCTGATGTTGATTTCCTGATCGAGGGATAATTTGCTATTTACCTCTGATCCAAGATATGTAAAATGGTCTACTATCTCCAGTTCGGCGTCGTCAATAAAGATTGATGGTATACCATGTGCACCTTGTGACATAATCTGTGTCTTCTTTTTGTTAATTGTTAAACCAAATTCAGAAAAAGCATTGGAGAATGCAGATAGTAGATGTTGTAATTCTTCCTCAGAGTGGGTCGTAATCGCAACATCATCCGCAAAAAGCAACTCTCTGATTAGTACCCTGCTAATTTTGGTCTTGGCCTTCAATCTCTGAGCATTATAGAGGCCACCATCTGAGCGTGAGTGAATGTATATACCGTCATCCTGATCACGAAAGGCATATTTCAGTAGAAGTGAAAAGTATATCCCAAAGAGGGTGGGGGTTAGTACACAACCTTGCTTAACTCCACTCTTGATTTCAAACTCTTCTGAAGTTGAGCCATCAAACTTGATTATACCCTTCATGCCTGTGTGGAACGATTCCACAATGGACAGAAGACTTGGTGGACAGCCAATCTTTTTTAGTGCTTTGAACAGACCCTCACGACTGACCAAATCGAATGCCTTTGTGAGGTCGATGAAGGCAATAAACAGTGGCGGATTTTGTTCCCGGCATTTTTCTTGCATCTGTCGGAATGAGAATATCATATCAATGGTAGACCGGTTCTGACGGAAGCCGCACTGTGATTCGGGGTAGACTTGATCTCCCAGGACTTGAAGTCTGCGCAGGACAATTCTGGCAAATACTTTCCCAACAATACACAGAAGTGAGATACCCCTATAGTTGTTGCAGTCGCTCCGATCTCCCTTGTTCTTGTACAGCGTTATGAAGTTTGAATCTTTGAAATCCTGTGGGACTTGTCCTTCTCGCCAGCATAGCTCTATTAGCTGGTGGATCTGTAGAGCGAGTGTGTCTTGCCCACTCCTGATAACCTCTATTGGAATCACATCCTTACCTGGAGCCTTGCCAGATGCAAGCTCATTTATAGCACACTTAACTTCTGTTATAGTGGGAAGTGTGTCCAGGTGGTCAAGAGTTGGCAGGGCCTCTATGGCGTTGAGGGCATCATCCGCCAGCTTGGTCTCACTTGAGTAAAGCTCTAAATAGTGCTCGACCCATCTATCCATCTCTGTACATGTGTGAAATTCTCTGTCTCTTTGTGTAAGTGAGATTCTGTCTGTCTGTCATTTTCTCTATCTGTCTGTTTATTTGTCTCTCTCTCTCCCTCTCTCTCCCTCTCTCTTTCTGTCTCTGTGTCTCTATATGTTTGCCTCTATGTGTATCTTTATCTTTGTCTCTCTAAGTATCTCTCGTTGGGAGCCTCTTTCTATTTCTGTTTCTCTCTCTCTCTCTCTCTCTCTCTCTCTCTCTCTCTCTCTCTCTCTCTCTCTCTCTCTCTCTCTCTCTCTCGCTGTGAGCCGCTCTATGTATATATCTTATTGAATCTTACGCTGTCTCCCCCCGCTGAAGAGCGGGAGTGTACATATAATACCCTAATAATACTAGGGACACGGCCACAGTACCAACAGGAAAGTGCTGCCATAACTGTCAACTGTCATTTATTGTAGTGTATGGCATGGGGGTCTTAAGTCTGAGGAATTAAGGCCGCCTGGCTAGTACTGTCGCCGAGAACTGTGCAGGTTAGAGGTTTCTTTTTGCCCCTGACAGACAAAAACAACTCCACACCTTTCCGAGGATTCGAACCCGGGTCTCCTGAAGCCACTCGGCCATGATGCAAAAATCCAGGCAATCAAGATAGCAACAGAGAACTTACTTAATACCAGCCATGGTACACAACCTGTGGTAATAATGACAAATGCAAAATCAGTACTCGCGGCGCTCCTGTCTGGAAAATTGTGAGAAGAAGCGGAAGTTTGTCTGCCTCTCTCTGTCTATCTCAGTTTCTTTACCTCCCACACTTCCATCCATCCTACAATTCATCTATCTTCTCATCTGTCTGTCTCTCCTTCCGTCCGTCCGTCCGTCCGTCCGTCCATCCATCTTATCATCTATCTGTCTGTCCTTCCGTCCGTCCATCTGTCGTCCGTCCATCCGTGGTCAGTCCATCCATCCATCTATCCATCCATCTTCTCATCTGTCTGCCTGCTTGCCTATCTTTCTTTCAGTCCGTCCATCCGTCGTCAGTCCATCCATCCATCCATCCATCCATCCATCCATCCATCCATCCATCCTTCTACTAGACTAGCAATCCACAATCCCCTACAATCATATAGAAGACTACTCGTGCATTCCTAGACCACGAACCACGAATTTCATCACCCCCCCCCCCAACTCTTCCCCCACCACCACGCACCTACAAACACACACCTCGCCCCCCCCCCCCCCAACCACACACCTACAAACACACACCTCGGCCCCCCCCCCCCCCCCCCCAACCACGCACCTACAAACACACACCTACAAACACACACCTCGTAGACAAAGAAAACCAGACGATCATTACCAGCAAAATGACACGTGACATGCACACAAAAGCGCACATGCCCTCATCAAGTCTTAAACACGCACGCTATCATGCAGATACCGGAATTAAAACAAACACGCCAGCACGCGCGCGCACACACACGCACATAAACACACACACACACAGCATAATATTCTTGAATGGAAGAATGGCTTTGCAAGAAAGAAAGAATTCCTAGCGACAGGTGTAGGCCCTGGGCTGTCTGGAGTAAAACATTCTACTTCACTTTCTTCCTTCGGGTTTTATCCGCCTCTATTTTTATCCGCGGAACTGTTCTTTTCTTTACTCACCGACTACCCCCGTTCCCCCCAAAACAAAAAGATGCCAGTCCTCTCTATAAAAAGTAGCAGGTGGCTTCATACAGAGGAATGCATCAACTGACCTCATTTTATTCCGTTTCCACCCCGCCCCATTTCTCTTTGTGTTTTGTGCGCAGTTCATTGTTTGCCTGTTCCCAAAGTTTGCTTTCTGTAGAAGAATAGCAGTTGTTTCCCTTTTCAGTTTTGTTTTTGGGTGGATTACATCCCTTTACATACAGTTTGAAGACAAAAACAAACAAAAAAAAACATGAACTAATGCTGTTTTACATAACACAGAATGGAAAACAGTCACAAACGGTGACACGTCTTCATCAGCAAACAAGGATAAGAAAGAACAACACATTAGCATGGGGACGGGACTACATATACTACATTAAGGCATAATAGACGAATGAGAGGAATACCCCATGCTAAACAATGTTTGTGGAGACCCATGCAAGGACGTGGACATTATTAAAATAATACTTAGTTGCATATCTTTTACAGGACGCTGCAGTCAACTCCAGCATATGTTGCTGTTGTGATGTATTGGCAAGTTTACATTCAGAAGTGTGCCGTTGCTTTCTGAACGATCTACACCCATAAAACCAACGCAACGCGGTCTGCTGCCACATCGCGTGCAGATGTGTTTCAAACGCGGGTATGCGGGATCACGAATTGCGTCCGTAAATCCTACGCCACGGAACCAGCGTTGTATGGCTAGGAGACAATATAAAAAGAACGTGACGTAATGCAGCTTTTTTTGGAGGGGGGGGGGGCATATCCTATGTACAGGACATTGCAGTCAACACCAGCATTTTTTAGCTGTTGTTGATGTCTTGGCAAGTTTTATGTTCAGTAGTTTGCCATTGCTTTCTGAACGACCGGTTCACCTTTCCGTAAGAAACCAACGCGACGCGATCCACTGCCGAATCTCGCGCTGCTGTGTTTCGTACGTGGGTATACGGGATTACGAACAACGTCCATACCCCTTCGCCAGGGAGACCGATAATGCAGCTTTAGAAAACGGAAAACAGTCACAAACGGTGACACGTCTTCATCAGCAAACAAACACAAGAAAGCACAACATATGAACACCAGGACTATATTACGGCATAATAGCCGAATGAGAGTTATGTCCCATGTTAAACAATCTGTTTGAAAGACCCGTGTGGGACGCAGAGGTGTTTCCAAGGTACCAGGGCCGGGTTATATACTGGCCAAGACCTATTGACGCGTCCTCGTTGAGCGTCCTGGGCAATAGGTCCCTTCGGGGTCCTGGCTAAAGTCAGTAGGATCGCCGATTCCTCCGAAGTCGGAGAGTGTTTGCCGGTACGGCGAGGAACCACCAGTCTGCACACCAATAAGCCAGACATGGGACAACGGATACTCACGCAAACCTCAGGTCCTGTATGACATCACACTGATGTTGGACAACAGTACGCCTTCATCCGACATACAGGACTTCGCGTTGGAGCTCAAGCCAACGAACACAAGCAAGCAAGCAAAGACCCATGTAAGGGCATGGAAACTAGTATTTTATAACACTGGAATTCCATGAGGTCTTCGGATATTGACATAGTGTTGTGTTGTCTGCTAGCAAAAAGCTAGAATAGCGAGAGTATGAACATGGGTGGTTTTGTAGTGATACTTAGACTATAAGTCTGTTTACTTTTGTCTGCCCCAATATAAAATTCCATATCTCAGTAACCAACTGAGGGAAAACGATGAGATTTAGCATATAACATTATCATTATGTCAACCCAACACAAAAAATTTTGTTCTGGAGATTGTACAGCAGATTTCAAAGTTTGTTTATATGCGGTATATAATTCTCGGGACAGGGATGAAGTGTATGTTATTAAATGTATTACCTCTTCACACGGAAACATTAGCACTGAATAGTTAATGTTATGGTGGAACATGGGATTGGCCTTATGACAAGTGCCTCGCGTAGAGCCTTGTGTCGTCATCCGAACTGACGGGAAATTACTATACAAGTTTGTTAGCTAGAAATCACTTGTTTTTCACCCAAAACATCAAAGAAATGTCGCCGCTTTCCATGATGTAAGTTGCTTTTGGACCTATCAAAGACATATATTCCTTGGGTGGTGGTAAATATAAGACGGCAGGAAAAATTTCATAAGAATGCAACAGACAGTGTTCAACATAATTGATTGTGAATGAAGGCATTCATTTCTGGACAGACTTTAGTTTCAATTTTGTAGTTTAGCTAGAAAAATTTGTAATACGTGTGGAAAGTGTTGCCTGAATTTAGTTGAATCTACACGTGTCTTACTTTTGAATTGGTTGTTCTCCTCATTTGGGAAATAGTAGTAATTATGGTAACATGTGACATAATTCTTATGTAGCCTGTTGTATTAACAATTGCATTGTATATGTCTAGGCATGTGTTAACCTGTTCTGTGGTTGTTTATCTTTTGTTATTTCTTTACAATAATTGTATATGTTAATGACTTATTATTGTGTTTCTGGGTGAGACTCCACTGCCTCGTGTTGTTGCATACCAGTGCATGGGATTATACGGTTTTAATACTGTGCTGTTGTAACATATATTTGTAACAAACAATTGTGCACACCTCCAAAAAAAGAACAACAAATGGAAAGCCAAACACCCATACCGTTAATGGTTCGATCTCGTTCATTCAACGAAGAATTTGAATTATGAAGCCACATACAATAGGTTGTACAATTTATTGCCTGGCATATTTCACGGCATCTCGTCAAGTGTGTACTGCAGTTCTTCTTCTTTTACCATTTATTCACCCATTGGGGAACCAACTCTCAGCCAATTCACTCTACACCGTCCCATCTTTAGCTATCTCATGCTGCTCCGTCCATGCCCTTCCACCTTTAGCTATCCCATGCTGCTCCGTCCATGTCCTCCTAACCTTAGCTATCTCATTCTGCTCTGTCCATGCCCTCCCATCTCTACCTAACCCATGCTGCTCTGTTCATGCCTTCCCATCTTTTGCTAACCCATGCTGTCCCGTCCATGCCCTCCCATCTCTACCTATCCCATGCTGCTCCGTCCATGCCCTCCCACCCTTAGCTATCCCATGCTGTCCCGTCCATGCCCTCCCACCCTTAGCTATCCCATGCTGTCCCGTCCATGCCCTCCCACCCTTAGCTATCCCATGCTGTCCCGTCTATGCCCTCCCATCGTTAGCTATCCCATGCTGTCCCGTCCATGCCCTCCCACCCTTAGCTATCCCATGCTGTCCCGTCCATGCCCTCCAACCCTTAGCTATCCCATGCTGTCCCGTCCATGCCCTCCCACCCTTAGCTATCCCATGCTGTCCCGTCCATGCCCTCCCACCTTTAGCTATCCCATGCTGTCTCGTTCATGCCCTCCCACCTTTAGCTATCCCATGCTGTCCCGTCCATGCCCTCCCACCCTTAGCTATCCCATGCTGTCCCGTCCATGCCCTCCCACCATTAGCTATCCCATGCTGTCTCGTTCATGCCCTCCCACCTTTAGCTATCCCATGCTGTCCCGTCCATGCCCTCCCACCCTTAGCTATCCCATGCTGTCCCGTCCATGCCCTCCCACCCTTAGCTATCCCATGCTGTCCCGTCCATGCCCTCCCACCCTTAGCTATCCCATGCTACTCCGTCCATGTCCTCCCACCCTTAGCTATCTCATGCTGCCCCGTCCATGCCCTCCCACCCTTAGCTATCCCATGCTGTCCCGTCCATGCCCTCCCACCCTTAGCTATCCCATGCTACTCCGTCCATGCCCTCCCACCCTTAGCTATCCCATGCTACTCCGTCCATGCCCTTCCACCTTTAGCTATCACATGCTGTCCCATCCATGCCCTCCCACCCTTAGCTATCCCATGCTGTCCCGTCCATGCCCTCGCTAAATTATTCATTTTTGGTTCTATTTCTCTTCTTAGGTGTGTTTAGGTCTTCCTCTGTTTATTCTGCCCTGTGAATTCGTGAGTTCATTCTGGGTTACGTTGTACGGTTCACAAGTTTAATTTTCTCGGCGACTCCTGGTGGTCGTCGCTGGAGCTACGGAGTTCTTGCTTTGTCGTCCTACGAAAAGAGACGAAGCCAAATGGAATCAAACCCGGTGCAATGAAATTGATCCTCTCAGCTGTAAACCTTTAAACAGGACTATTAAAAATAAACGTATGATTGGAAACGTATAGGAAATAAATGTATGAGAAATGAATGATGGCAGTAACACAGCTTTAGATCCCCTGATAAGACAACTCGAACCATGAGGAGGCAATTTTACTGCTAAATGTACATTAACTCCCTTATTACTTTTTGAGTGATATTCTCAAATTGTGTCTGTCCGTTTAATGTTGCATGTCCTATTTATGTTGCATGTCCGTTTAATGTTGCATATCCTTTTTATTTTGCTTGTCCTTTCATTGGTGCATGTTCTTTTAATGTTGCACGTACTTTGCTTAACTTTTCGATCAAACCCAGGTTCATATTCTAGGCAATTGTTCTTCCGGCTGGAGGGTTCAATCCGCGCCAAGTTAGCTGTTTTACATTTAAGGATTTATTCAGTTAAATGTCATGGTTCCACAAACTAATTCCGTGATTGTTTGATGCAGTTGTGTGTTTTCTGTTTGATGCGGCTGTGAGTTTCTGTTTGTTGTGTGTGCCGAAGCATGAAAGAATAAATTTGCAAATCAAACAGCAAATAATGCACATTTTAAATCTCTGAGGCTTTCAATACTTTCTTTTTTTAAACCGCTTTTGTTCTTTCACTTTGTTTGACAGTCAAAATGTCTGTTTTACCGCTGATGTTCTTTCTCACTATTTCTCACTATGATGATGACGATGACAATGACGACGGCGATGATGATGATGATGATGATGATGATGATGATGATGATGATGCCGACGACGATGATGATGGTGTTGATGATGATGATGATGATGATGATGATGATGATGATGATGATGATGATCATGATGATGATGATGATGATCATGATCATGATGATCATGATGATGATGATGATGATGATGTTGATCATAACGATGAAGAGATGATCACGTTCATGATGGTGACCATGACGAACATTATGATGATGACGATGATGATGGTGATAATGATGATGATGATGACGATGATGATGAAGATAACGATAATGACAATGATTATGATGATGAGGATGATGAGGATGACGAACATGACGACGATCGTGATGATTATAAGGATGGTGATGACGACGCTGATTTCGATGATGGTGATGACGACCATTATGATGATGATGATGATGATGATGATGATGATGATGATGATGATGATGATGATGATGATGATGATGATGATGATGACGACCATTATGACGATGATGATGATGATGATGATGATGATGATGATGATGATGATGATGATGATAACGTTAAAGATGACAATGATATTGGTGGTTATGATGATGGTGGTAATGATGGTGATGACGACAATCATGACGACGATGATGATGATGACGATGATGATTATGATGATGACGATGATGATGATGATGATGATGATGATGATGATGATGATGATGATGATGACGCCGACGACGCCGATGATGATGATGATGATGATGATGATGATGATGATGATGATGATGACGTTAAAGATGACAATGCTATTGGTGGTTATGATGATGGTGGTAATGATGGTGATGACGACAATCATGACGACGATGATGACGATGATGACGATGATGACGATGACGATGATGATGATGATGATGATGATGATGACGATGGCAATGACGACGACGACGACGATGATGATGATGACGATGATGATGATGATGATGATGATGATGACGATGATCACGATGATGACGATGATGACGATGACGATGATGATGATGATGATGATGATGACGATGGCAATGACGACGACGACGATGATGATGATGATGATGACGATGATGATGATGATGATGATGATGATGATGATGATGATGATGATGATGATGATGATGATGATGATGATGACGATGACGACGATAACGATGATGATGATGATGATGATGATGATGATGATGATGATGATGATGATGATGATGATGATGATGATGCATAGATTTAGTTGTGAGCAATGTGATTCAACTTCATTTGCACCTCTCCAGATGTGTACACATCAAACAGTGCTAGAATCTCGTTCCCACCACACCTTCGCATCTCTGAGTTATGGTGCTTCACTGTTCCACTTTTTATAAACCGGGTTATCTTTAACTGATTCACTTAGTTAGTTAGTTAGTTAGTTAGTTAATTAGTTAGTTAGTTGCATATCCTTTACAGGACGTCGCATTCAACCCAAGTATTTTTTGGCTGTTCGTGATCTCTTGGCAAGTTTACGTTCAGTAGTTTATCTTTGTTTTCTGAACGACCGGCACCCATACCATTTCATAAAAAAAAACCAACGTAAGGCGGTCTGCTGCCAAATCGCCTATAGCTGTGTTTCGAACACAGGTATACGGGATTACGAACAGCGTCCATAACTCCTTCGCCACGGAGCCGTCACAACTATTCAGTGCCAAACAAAACGTAGGTTTGGACCAAATATGGCACACACACACACACACAACATGAAAAAATAGTATCATGCAAATGTCAGTTCACTGAGCATACAAATTGTGGAAGATACCACGAAACAAACCAAATAAAACGATGACCCTAGTATGGCGATATATCGTCCTTCAGTCTAAAGGGGAGGTCATAGTTTGGCGAATAGTATCCTTCGGCAATGAATAATTTAGTTAGTTAGTCGAGAGATCATCCTCATTGCACATCGAACCATTCAGTCCATAAGTGCTCGGATCCCCTCCTCAGCAAATCCCGCAGCGTGTAGCGGCTAACGACGCCAGTTCTGTGTTGGTTTATCAATCTTCTTTGGCTTCCTGCGTAGTGGTCTAGTTTGGCCACCCCTCTTTTAATTTGCTGTTCTCGCAGTCTGGCCATGGTTGTAGATTCACAGTCATCACTTGGTTCACGCAAAAGTCTTACTTCTTGTAGAGCATTCAGAATGTCAGCCTGGTCCATGGCGCGTCCGCCCTCCACAGTAGCCTCACCTGCGAGCTTGTCAGCCCGCTCATTTCCTTGTACTCCCGCATGCCCTGGCACGAAGATGAAACTAATCTTTGCCAGTCGAGACCGCTCCAGAGGCAGCAACCATTCTCTTCGGATCGACCCCTCCTCTATCCTCTTGATCATGTTCATTGAGTCGCTAAGGAAACATGCCCTAGTGAATGTCTGTGTCTCGAGCCAAGTTATTGCTTTACTTACTGCCATGACTTCCATAGTCAGGCTACTTGTGGCTTCAGTGAAAGCACCAGAGTCGTCTTTCACAATTCTCCCCCCGGCCCGAGCCGGAATAATTTAATCCTTCATATACGGTGTGCCGGTCTCCCTGGCTGAGTGGTTAGCAGCTTTCTCCGTAACCCCGAATACTCTCGTGGTTGACGTGAGCGCACGAGAATTTGAAGGGGTTCAAGTCGCGCCAGTGACTTACGAGAGTATGGAGCCGGTCGCTCAGAAAGTCGTGGCGTGCTGATGAGCGTAATCTAGCCTAGGAATCAACATACAGCTGAAAGATGCTGGTGTTGATCGCAATATCCTGAAACAGGATGGAAACGCGGGGGGGGGGGGGGGATATACGGTGTGTTTTAATGTATAATAATGTTTTCATTACTCGTGTTTGTGTTGTTATGGATAACGATTGATATAACTTCAACGGCAGAAACGTTACTTATTTGTTGGGATATCATCCTTGCACTAGGGACATGTCCATAGGTGCTCAGATCCTCCCCCCAGCATATGCATCAGCGTCCGGCGGCTATTAGCGCCAGTTCTGTGTTGGATGATGACAGCCCTCATTTTCCCATGCGCCTCTAGTGTCTGGTCGTGCCAATTCTTACTCTCGTTGGAGACACGTATGCATTTTAATGTTTTTATTATTAGTTTGCTTAGTCATTATTATATTAGTTTTATTAATTTTGCCACTGTCATTTCCACTCTCTTGGCATTTCGATTCTCTTGTCATTTCGATTCTCTTGCCATTTCGATTATCTTATTTCGATTCTCTTGCCATTTCGTTTATCTTGGCATTTCGACTCTCTTGGCTTGGGGTCCGTGTAAGGTATGTACATGTTTTAGGCGTATTGTTTCTCCGCGAGATCTTAACATATTGTTCAATTGTATATGGGTGTAGATCGCAATATTCTTAGCGGCAAAACACTCTATAGGTAATGTGGTCAGTACCGTTAGATGTGTGTGGAGAAGCATGATCGCCTACGCCAGTTGATGATAATGATGTTAAACGCTCATCGCCCGTGTATAACCAGAGGGGGCGGGGAAAAGATAATATAGTAAACTTCCTCTGCATGTCATAAAATGCCATTACAGAAGGTTGGTCCGAGACTGCGTATCTCACACCGTTAGAAAATCAGTTATCAGTTATCAGTTGGGGTATCTTCATTGCACTCCGGACATGTCCATAGGTGCTCAGATCCTCCCCCCCCCCCCCCCAGCATATGCATCAGCGTCCGGTGGCTAATAGTGCCAGTTCTGTGTTGGTTGACGAGGCGCTTTGTTTTCCCGATGTACCTCTCGCGTCTGACTGTGCCGATTCTTACTCCCAGGTCTTTCATCATGGACAGCGATGTGGAATCACTGACGTCAAAGTCCTCTGTTCTCGCCATATCTTTAAGGATGTTAATAACATCGGCACCATCCATGGGCTGGCCATCTACAGGGGGTGCAGAGCCAGCCAGTTTATCAGCTCGTTCATTTCCCTCGACTCCCGCATGTCCCGGGACGAAGATGAAAGTGACTTTACGGACAACAGACTTCCGCAGCGATTCAGTCCACTGTCTACGTACAGATCCAGCTTCGACCTTCTGAATCATGCTCATTGAATCACTTAGTACACACACGTTGGTATAATGCTGTGATTCCAGCCATATGAAAGCGTGTGTAACTACCATCACCTCCATCGTCATGCTGCTCGTGGTCATAGAGTGGGCACCACTGGATTCTTGAACGGTTCGGCCCGCTGAACGGGCTGTAAATTCCCACGCACTTCTCTGCTGCTTTACAACAGATCCATCTGTATAGATGAGCACTTCGGGGCTATCTGAGTGTTCATAGATGAGCGCGTTAACCTCTGCATTGACAGCGGCAGGGTTCTGCTCTCTGCACCGTCTGTCGAGTGTGATAATGCAGGAGAAAGTGCACTTAAAAGCTGGAGGCACCGGCACCCATTCCTTGCCGGGGTTGATACTGGTAAGACTGCAGACCTGTCTGACGACATCTTCCGCCCGACCCATCGTTAGAAAATATCAGCTAACACCCAACCAAGCATGATCTGGTCTACAAAGGGTTTGGCTTGCGCCGTTGTGGGACAATACTCTACTAGCAGTCTCACACTGCAGAAGAAGACAAGAAAGAAGAACATATTTACATTGGATGTTCTTTGAAGGGCAATATGATCAACCCCAGGTTGGTTGTATAAGCAATATTAGGTTCAGTAGCTTGCCATTGCTTTCTGAACTAGAAATTATCGTCATGATCGTGGTCATTATGATCATCATCATTATTATGATCGGCATCATCAATGGCATCATCAACGTCTTCATCATCTTTACCATCATGGACGTCTTCATCATGATCGTCGTCATCATCATCATCGTCATCATCATGATCGCCATCATCATCATCTTCATCATCATAAAGTCCACACTAATGCCGATTTAGGGATTAAACGCCCTGCTTGCCATCAGCGTACTGGGAGTTCAAGATAGAGCGCACTTTCAGCCACGTCGACCGGTTCCCACAAAATATACATCTCCAGTGGAATCTCTTTTATTTTAGATATTGCATGCCCTGTGCAGAACGTTGCCATCACCCCCAACACCAAGTGGGTCTTCTAGGCAATCTTACATTGAGTAGTTTGCCATTCATTTTTGAAAGAGAAGTCAGAGTTGCAGTCCAACTGATTGGTGTAGGGGTTGAACCCCATACGCGGATATCAGCGGAAGTTTAAGTGCAAACGCATAACGTCTCGCTGTCACGCGGGCATCCAGTGGAATATATTGTATATATAAGGGGCGTTCATTTAAAATCCGTTCGTGCCGCACTGCGCATAATTGCGTATGTTGAACATTATCATGTCATAATCATGTGATAAGTACTGACCAATGAATACAAGAGCATGTGCTTATCGTCCCATGATGCATAGGTTCTGTTTCTGACCGTTGAGAAAATGGTCGGGTTGATCCAAAATCCGTCCAAAGAAGCTCAAAGAGCGGTGATTCAGTTTCTTTCATTTGAAGGATGTCGACCAGTGGACATTCATCGAAGAATGCAGGCAGCGTACGGTAATAAATGTGTGTCGAAGACAACAGTGACAGACTGGGCACGATTGTTTCGGAAAGGTCGTCAGTTCACGACAGATCTTCGACGGTCGGGTCTAACGCATATTTTTGCAACAGAAAAAAATCATCGCTAAAATTGAAGCAACAGTATAGATAAACCATTGTCGAAGCATACGTTAGCTAGCGAAAGAAATTTGACGTGTTAATTGGGACAATTCAAAAGGTCGTTCGTAAGAAACTGCAATATCGGACGATGTGTTCACAGTGGGTACCACGGATGTTGACCGACCACCAAAAAAAGAGGAACGCATGGGATGGTGTTTGAATCACTTGCTGCGTTACAGAGATGAGGGTGATGTATTTCTCTTCCGCATAGTGGCAGGCAATGAATCATCGCGTCACCAATTTGAGCCGAGCAGCAAAAGAGAGAGCATGCAATGGAAGCATGCTGGATCATCAAAAGCCACAAAATTCAAGTTACAGGTTCCCGCTGATAAGGTTATGCTGCGAGCATTTTTTATTATGAAGGGCTATTGTTGGCCGACTTTAAAGAACCTGGTGTCAACATCAAATCTACCCACACTTGCAAACACTAGACAAGCTGCAAAAACGTCATCAAGAATAAACGACCCGGCATGCTTTCTCGCGGTGTGATTTTGTTGCACGATAATGCTCGTCCGCATGTCGCAAAGACTGTGCAGGAAGCATTAGCAAGGAAGAAGTGGGAAATTCTGTAACATCCAGCCTATAGTCCTGATTTGTCGCCATGTGATTTTCATTTGTTCGGACCTCTAAAATCAAAAAGCTCTCAAGCGGAAACGATTTCACACAGATGCAGACACAATGAACGCGGTAAACACTTGGTTCAGTGAGCAATCACAATCCTTTTTTGCGGACTGCATTCGCCGCCTACCTAAGCAATGGGATGCTTGCCTGAATGCCTACGGCGACTTGTTCTGACTAACCCATGTTGCATAATTCGTTCAAAATGAATGCTTTGTTTAATTCTACCACACTTGTTAATGTTTCTTTCACGCTTTTGTAATCAAGCCATTGGAACGGGTTTCAAGTGAACATCCCTAATAGTTTTGACCTATTTAAGTTCCTTAACTCTCCAACATATCACTAGACGATAAAAACATTAACAGCAAATGTGGAAACAATACGGCCTGAATAAGCAAACCCCGAAGGCAAACAAATTAAATTATGTAAAACAATTACCAGGTCTGACAATAACAAATGCATCTCTATCATTGACGTCACAAAAGTCCAGTTTTAGCCACTGGAGGTAAAATCTGGATTCCAAACATAAACGATGACGTCATTAGATCGGCAGGCGAGATAACGTTATATGCGTGCGAGTGTGTGTGTGTGTGTGTGTGTTTGTGCGTGCGTACATGCGTGCGCGCTGTTGTACCCACAAGTCATTCACTGTGTCACCTTGTAGAAAACGACTGGTGTTTACAGACATGAACGTATCTGTTTAAATTGTAAAACAACTTTTACTTTAAAAGCAATGAATAAAAAACAAAAACAGAGGTTAGCGTTAAGCTTTACTAGAACATGATCACTAGTAACAATGACGTTGCGGTCAGAGCCTTCATCAGCATACAAACAATTAACACAGACGATACAACCACATGGAACACTCTATATGGAAATATATATATTCACTACTCAACTGTTTCCTTGTTGTGGACTATTTGAGTCCAGTTGAGCTAGAACCGACATCAATGCTCTCCGGACATTCCCATACGTGCTCCGTCCCCTCTTTCAACAGCCGGTGAAGAGTCATGTTAGTAAACGTTCCCAGTGCTATCTGATTGAAAGTTCACCGTATCTTCCCTCTCATTTTTGAGTTTCTTCCAGAACCCCTGCCGATCCCCCGCAATTTCATTCTTTCCACATACGGGTTCTCAGTCTGTTTCCCCAGCTTCTCCATCTGGCCCCACAGGTGAACGATCACCTCTACCTTGTCCATAAGTAATCTACCACCAAGAGGTGCATTTAAATACTCCATTTCTTATTGATTTTAACATGCTGATTTCAAATATCATAATAAAATTCGCAAAATGGCTATGGGTTTGTTTGTTTGTTTGTTAGTTTGTTTGTTTATTTTAATTATGAATTTACATTACATTAATACAAATAATGTATGCTTGTTTAATTCTCTGGGATGAACATTTAGTCTTCTACTTTAGCATTATGAAAATTTTGGTTACATACTCAATTAACTGATGTTACATCATAACATGATAGAAACATTAAAACATTTACAGTTCACATCTAATGTTTCAAAAAGGCGCATTTGAACCCATTCCGCCATTACTCTGTGGCTTTTCGAGCTCAGTTTGCTTGCTTCTTGTAGTCAGTCGATGAGGTGGCTTTTATCACATTCCAGCAGTAATCAACAAGCATTGAAGGGTTCAAATTGCCTTGATACCTTCTCTCCATAGTAGCAATGTCCTGGTGAAATCATTCACCATACTCATCACTGACAGCTCCACAGTTTAACGTACAGAAATCCAGATGAGATTCCAGAAATCGAATCTATTGGTGACAAGTAAATACATAAATACGGCATTAACACCATATGCCAGAAACATTGAAAGGCAGGAGTTCAAATGGTTTGGCCATATCATTAGAATATAACACAATCAGTTACCAACACAGGCGCTACACCAAAGAAGATTTAATATGAGAGCAAGAGGACGCCCAAAAAGAAAATGGACAGACGGACATCAAAGGCATTGTATAGTCACAAGGAATGACATTAGGCAGTGCCACCTATCGGGCACTACAATATCAATTATTGCTCCCCAATGATGCCTGACGTCACACGTGCCGATGATGATGATGATGATGATGATGATGATGATGTTGTTGTTGATGATGATGATGATGATGTTGATGATGATGATGATGTTGTTGATGATGATGATGTTGATGATGTTGTTGTTGATGATGATGATGATGATGATGATGATGATGATGATGATGATGATGATGATGATGATGATGATGATGATGATGATGATGATGAATAACTAACTACGTTACGCTGTTGATTTTATGTTGTCTGTAGAAATACTGGATAACAGAAGACCTCTAGCCATGTTCTTGTGTGCTGGTGAAGTAAGAAAATGAACCCTTTTCGTGTCATGAGACAGAATTGGAACTTATGTGTAATGAACCGAAACGTGAGTGTAGAACCGTGTTGTGCAATCCGCTTTAAGCGTTAATTAGTGCACTGTACTTAAACATCAGTTAGTGCACTGTACTTAAGCGTTAATTAGTGCACTATAATTATTTTTGGAAACAGCGTTGTGGTTTGCGATCAATGGAAAGAAAACCCACCTACGTAAATAGACAATGCTGTTGCTATTGTTGTTGCGTTTCTTGTTAAAATTGTAGTTGTTGTTTCTAAATCGTGTGGCCGAATTTCACACTCAATCCACTGATAGTCATCACATGCATTGATCGTTTAAGACGTAATACGCTACAACAAGGATACAAATAAGTAAATATGTTTTCAGGTAGTCTTTTTCATGTAGTTGTGTCGGTTTGTGTTTGTTTGTTTTGTGCTGATGAAGGCTTTAGCCGCAACGTCCAGTTTGTTTCTTCTAATCGTGTTATAGTAAAGCTCACAATCTACTTCTCGTTTTTAATTATTTTTTTTTTTTTTTTGGTGCGTGATTCATTCATTGACACTAAAGACCAGGAATTGACATTCGGGTCGTCTGGGTGACATCGTCCTGAAAAGGCTGGCACTAATCGCTGGTGTCACACTGGTGTAAAGACGTTCCACCTGACCTGTACTAAAGGAGCATATCTACGGGGACTGTGTAGCAGAACTGTCCTTCCCTCTCCAAGCTCGGGAACCAGAATGGTGTAGAAACTTGGTCATAGAACTTCACTTCTACGATCAGTCAAGGATTTCAGCAGGTCGGGATACACCACAGAACATGCGGACTGGCAGGGATTATGTTTAAGTTGCTAATCTTGCCTCCGCAGTTTCGCAGTTTCTTTTTTCGGGTGGGGGAAAAAGGGGGGATGGGGGGGGGGGGGGGTTGCATTGTTTCTAGAACGGTCTCCGTGCGAAGGTGTTACGGACGCGATTCGTAATCCCATATAGCCGGGTTCGAAACACAATGGTGCTGGATTTTTTTTTTCTCGAGAAAAAGGTATAGGTGCTGGTCGTTCAGAAAGCAATGGCAAACTACTGAACATAAAACTTGCCCAGGAATCACGAACAGCCAACTGGGGTTGACTGCTACGTTCTGTGAAGGACATGCAACTAATTTTTTTTTTAAATTGTTTATATACTCGTGACTAATATCCGAAAAGGAATAGAAGTACATACAGAAATTAAGAGGACAGAGAAATGGGTTCAGCTGGATAAAGGAGTTTGCTAATGATGACACTTTGTAAGTGGTATCTAGCCGGCAGTGCGGCGAACCACACGTCTTTCACTTGTTTTGTTGCGTTTTAAAGCAAGGCACTGATGTAACCTGTAGGCAGAAGATTTGATTCCCGTGTATATTGGCAGGTTTGTGTGTCGCGGGGCATAATGCGCTTGAACTTAAACCCTCTGTACATTGACGGTGAGGTAGGGAGGATCAATCCCTACATACACCGGTATTAAATTTGACTTCAACGTTATCGTCTCGCTCAGAAAGCAATGGCAAACTACTGAACGTAACATTGCCTAGAATAATAACTTGGATTTAGGGATGATGGCAACGTGCTGACAACGACACACACACACACACTCACACACAACACACACACACCCACTGACCCACAGATATATATATATATATATATATATATATATATATATATATATATATATATATATATATATATATATATATATGTGTGTTTGTATGTTCTATGTTATGTTACCGCAAGAGTGTCACCGGGGTGGGTCCAAATGCTTAGCCTAGAATATTGACGTTGTGAACTCCTTGCGCATGTCGTAAACAGCGGCTACAGAGGGTTGGTCTGAGGCGACTAGCTCATTCACACCGTAAACAACAATCAGCAGACATCCAAGCAATCATGTCTGGCATACACAGAGGTTGGTATGCATGGTTATATGACTATACTCCACTGGGAATCTTAAAGGCAGAAGGGGAAGAAGAGCAGAAGGCTGAGGAAGGGAGGAGGAGGAGCAGCAGCAGCAGGAGAGAAGAAGAAGAAGAAGAAGAAGAAGAAGAAGAAGAAGAAGAAGAAGAAGAAGAAGAAGAAGAAGAAGAAGAAGAAGAAGAAGAAGAAGAAGAAGATATTGTGTTCAATCATCTATACGAAAACGAATGAGAAACAAAAAGAAGAGGAAGGACGAGAAAGAGAAGGACGAAGTATTTATGTACCTGTTAGCGTGCCAATCAAAACATGTGAAAGTAATTATCATGTGATGTCAATGACCACAGAGGTTCTGTAAACACTGTCAATGGGTGGGATTCCCGCCAAGCAACGAAAACATCCGGTGCAAATTACTACAACGGAAGTTCGCACTGAGAGCTAACCTGCACAAATATGGCGTCTGAAAAAGTTCGTTTTGGTACCTGTTGTATTTCTGTGTCAAGGACGCTGGGTAGAACAGCAGACAGCAGACAAGGATGGCAAGTCTGTGGTAAACATGCGCTCCCTCACTTTACATGTCTCGGGTAGCTTACCTTTGTGGGGGGTATTTTTCATGTTGTGTTTGTTGATTAGATACGGAGGCATGTCATTTGAACAACATTCCGCTGTTTTGTAAAACATCTGACAGAGCTTATGGTGCGTTATAATGTTATATTATGTTATGTTATTAATCAACAACAGCGGTAAAATGCTGTTTTTTTTTGCTGGTGTTGGCAGTGATGTCCTGTAATAGGATATGCGAGGGGAAAAAATATGTTATGTTATGTTATGTTATGTGCAACGACGTCATTGCACATCGGGCATTTCCATGAGTGCTCAGTCCTCCGATGCAGCAGCCATCCCAAAGTGTTTTTGCTCACTGATCCCAAGAGGAGTCGATTATGCTAGGCAGTTTACTTATCCGACGCAATAAGATCGAAACCGGAAATACTATTCCGCGCCTGCGCAGAAGGATCCGGTCCCCAAGAAAGACTTAAAAGACCGGGATTGTTTCTGACATCATCCATCCATTTAAATATCGCGTGACAATAACAAACGTCATCTTATGTTATCTCCTTTCTCCTTGGCGTGCTTAACCAGGCTATACTCCCTGTTCGTGCAGTCGGGCTAGAGTCGGTGTTTCGTCAGCATCTATCAAATGAGTCCTCACTGCGCTGATTACATCAGCCCTGTCCAAGCTGGACAAAATGCATAGGAGTTTAAAGGCATTACACCGGGTCTTATCCCATATGGCTCGGTCCCTTGCCGCAAAAGCTGTTAGTCGAAAGTATCGCACAGTGTAGGAACCCCACAGCCACAGGGCCGACCCCGTGGTGTCTCTGAACATAAGTTGTTAGTTAGCCGGCCAGTCAGTCAGTCATTCATTTAGTTAGTCGCGGTTCCAACATCACACCAATGGGTGGTCCCCATTATGCTCCGTTCCTGTGCCAGTGAATATCACATAACATTTTCCTCACTGCCCCATGTGAAAAGTGGAAAAGACAGGAGTCTCGACAAACAAAAGTCCGCTAAGGCACACTGTGCATAATGCTGCCGCAGAATGTCACCACAAAAGTCCTCTACGAAACATAGGCCTACAGTTCATCCTTGATGGAAGTAACAATCACTTTCCCAACCAGATGTTCGCCTAAAGTCTCGATATTTCTGGATGTCGTTGTTCCGTTTCTAGATGTTTTCTAGCCAGCCACGCCATTTTTTCTCCGAAATGAAGTTCACACAACAACAAAAGACCTCGGACAGATGTAAAAAATATTCACTGTACATAGTGCCGTCGCCAGAATGCCAACACAAAAGTCCCCTAAGAAAATACTGTTCATAATCGATGGAAACAGCAGTCACTAGAAGACCAGCAGCCACACATTTCTGCATAAGGCTAAAAACCAGTCACTTCTGCGACACAACCAGTCGCCATACATGAAGATATTTCCAGATGTTGTTGTTCCTTTTCTAGATGTTTTCTAGTCAGTTACGCCATTTTTCGAGCATACAGTTTACGCCACAACACCTCGGACAGATGTAAAAAGCATTTCACTGTACATAATGCCGTCTCCAGAATGCCAAAACAACAGTCCTCCGCGAAAACAAAGTTCATCGTCAAAGGAAGCGTCAGTTACCAGAAGATCAAAAGCCACACATTTCTGGAATAAGGCACAAAAACCGGTCAATTCTGGGACATAGCCAGCCGCCATTGCTCTGAACATGCAGTTCACGCTCCACAACCTCGGGCAGATTTAAAAGCATTTCACACGAAACTCACAGCTCACAGCGTCGCGCCGCGCACTCAACTCAGTAGCAGGGTGACGGAACCATAAACTACCCGTCCAACATGAGGAAAATGCTAATGAAAACGGTAGCCACGAGCATAAACACTCCAGAGGCCTTAACCGTTTCACTGCCTATCGTCCATGTTCGTGACATAAAGATTGCACTCATGAACCGAAAATGAACCTACGACTTTCGCAACTTGGCTTAGCAGGAGGAGTTTATGGCACACATTGATGGAGCAGGGGGAGCTAATGTCACACATTGATGGAGTAGGAGGAGTTTATGCCACACATTGATGGAGCAGGGAGAGGTATTGTCACACATTGATGGGGCAGGATGGGTTAATGTTACACATTGATGGAGCAGAAGGAGTTAATGTCACACGTTGATGAAACAGGAGGAGTTAATGTCACACATTGATGGAGCAGGAGGAGTTATTGACACACGTTGGTGGAGCAGGAGGAGTTAATATCACACGATGATAGAGCAGAAGGAGTTAATGTCACACGTTGATAGGGCAGTGGGAGTTAATGTCACACATTGATGGGGCAGGGGGGGTTAATGTCACACAGTGATGGAGCAGGGAGGTGTTGTTAGTGTCACGCGTTGATAGAGCAGAAGGAGTTAATGTCACACGTTGATAGAGCATAAGGAGTTAATATGACACGTTGATAGAACAGAAGGAGTTAATGTCACACGTTGATAGAGCAGAAGGAGTTAATGTCACACGATGATCGAGCAGAAAGAGTTAATGTCACACGTTGATAGAGCAGAAGGAGTTAATGTCACACGTTGATAGAGCAGAAGGAGTTAATGTCACACGTTGATAGAGCAGAAGGAGTTAATGTCACACGATGATCGAGCAGAAAGAGTTAATGTCACACGTTGATAGAGCAGAAGGAGTTAATGTCACACGTTGATAGAGCAGAAGGAGTTAATGTCACACGTTGAAAGAATAGAAGGAGATAATGTCACACGTTGATGGGACAGGAGGTGCTAATGTTACATGCTAATGGAGCAGGAAGAATTAGGAAGGGTGTAGTAGTAGTATTGTGTAAGAGACTCCGATTGCACTGCTTGGCACAAAATGAGTTAAACATTGAAATCACAAGTAACGTGTGAGTAAGAAGAGGAGAAGGACGAAGAACAGAGGAAGAGGAGGAGAAAGAAGAAGGAGAAGGAGGAGGAGGAGGAAAGGTGGAGGAAAAAGAAGAGAAGGCGGAAACGAAGAAGACGAAGGAGGAGCTGTCTAGACACAGACCAAAACAAAAAAAAAATGACAAGAGCCAGCTGGAATACTTAAGACATGACAAGGACAAAGGATTCAAACTGTTGATGTGATGATTTATTTCACCAGAGAAAAAAAACACGTTAGTGGCCAGGTAAGCCAACGGTTCAGGGCGAGGTCACAGCAAGGTAAATGGGGCGCATTAACAGGACGGGCTGACGGTGTTGTGCTCAAGGATACTCCAGACAGGTGTTTTGGTTGCGTGAGTAACTTATTCAGTTGTATTCTAGGAGTGGTAGCGTCTGAAGACTGTCGGGTACCTCTGGGGCAACCTTCGTTTGCGTCTTTGAATTGCGTTAGGAAATTTGTGGAAGGCAGAGGAAATTAAACTTAGCACTAGACTTAGAGAATATTTAATTCTATTGTTAAATCTTGGCGGAGGTCTGTCGCCAAAACACTTGAGAATAATATAACTTGAAAACTCTTAATCTAAAATAAAAAATGGTGGCGGATAATTCAACAGACCTACAACAATTATTAGACGTTGTAGTAACAGAGAGTGCAAGGAAAGGACTCAACTTGAATATCAAGAAAACAGTAACAATGGTAATATCAAAGAAAATGGTGACACCAAAATGTGACATAGAAATAGAAGGGAAAATCCTTAATCAAGTTGATAATTTTAGATACCTAGGGGCATTTATAACATCAGATGGAAGATGTACAACAGAGATTAGGAGCAGAATAGGGCAGGCAAAAGCCGCATTTCATAAAATGAAGAGTATCTTATGCAATAAGTCACTGTCACTGAATGTAAGAAAGAGAGTGCTGAAATGCTATGTAGAACCAGTTTTGCTGTATGGCAGTGAATCTTGGAATGTAAATGAACAAATTAAGAAGAAATTAGAAGCAACAGAGATGTGGTTCCTGAGACGAATGTTGCGAATTCCTTGGACTGCCAGAGTAACTAACGACGACTGCCTGAAACAGGCTAATGAAACTAGAACATTATATACAACAATAAGACAGAGACAAACAGCTTTCCTCGGTCATGTGATGAGAAGAGAGGCATTGAAGAACATCGTAACAACTGGAAAGATCGAGGGGAAGAGAGGCAGAGGTAGACCAAGAGAAGTGATGCTGGATGGATTGAGACGGTGGCATGGAGGAATATCAGCAACAGAGTTGATCCAGAAAACCAAAGACCGAGATCTATGGAGAGCCATGAACGCCTACGCCAGCCGGCACGGCACTTGATGATGATGATTGTTAAATCAGAAACATGGAGAACAATGAAAACGATTATAAATTAATTATAAACATTCTCTAATTAGTTGGTTGGTTGGTTGGTTGGTTGGTTGGTTGGCTGGCTGGCTGGTTGGTTGGTTGGTTGGTTGGTTGGTTGGTTGGTTGGTTGGTTGGTTGCATATCCTTTACATGACGTCGCAGTCACCCTCAGCATTTTTTTTTTTGCTGTTTCTGATCTCTTGGCAAGTTTAAGTTCAGTAGTTTGCAATTACTTTCTGAACGATCTGCACCCATACCATTTCGTAAAAACCAACACAAGGCGGTCTGCTGCCAAATCGCCCGCAGCAGTGTTTCGAACGAGGTATACTGGATTACGAACTGCGTCCGTAACACCTTACCCACGGAGCGGCCACTAATTGATGCCTGCGCAAAATAGAAGTAATAAAATGATATGATAAGCGAGAGCTCATCAAGAGAATAGACAAATGCCAATGAGCCGAGAGGTGAAGAAACGACGCTGGCTCTGGATAGGTCATACATTGAAAACACTTGAGAATAATATAACTTGAAAACTCTTAATCTGCAACCCTCAGGGTAAAAGAAATAGACAAACACCTGATACCTCACAGAGAAGAGAAATAGAAGCAGAAATGAAGAATATGAGGAGGATATGGGCAGAGCTGCATGGGGTAGCTATAGGTAGGGGAGCTTGGAGCGAGTTGGTCGAAGGCCTATAACCCGATGGGGCGATAGAGAGCAAAAGAAGCAGATTATGTTACGAGGGTAAGTTAATAAGTAAATCACAAATGGCTGTAGAAAAATAACTAACTATGATAACAACTTGATACCAGTTTATTTATATACATACATTGTCCCTTTATGTCTCAACATAATTTCCACCAAGATTGATGCACTTATCCCATCGTTTTATCAGTCCTCCCAAACCAGCTGCACAGAACTGCGTGCTGTGTTTTCATTTATCTGGATCCCACAGAACTGTGTGACTTATTTATTGACTCGCCCTCGTAACGTTTTTTTTTCTACTCAGCTATACACCGCTTTACGGGACAAACATTTGTCAGCATAAACACTGAAAATCCACCTTGGCGGGAGATATTTCGCTAGTGACGCCGACGTTGAATGTGAAGTGAAATCGTGGTTTAGAAAACAGAGCACGCAGTTCTATGCAGCCAGTTCGGGAGGACTGAAAGAACGACTGGCTAAGTGCATCAATGTTGGTGGCATTATGCTGAGAAATAAAGGGACAATGTATGTATAAAAATAAAATAGTTTCAAGGTGCCGGCTTCGTGGCTTAGCCGTTAGCGACTTTTCAACGTAATCTCGTATACTCTCGTGACGGTGAGAATCAGCAGTGGTTTGAATCGCATCGGTAACTTACGGGGTATGTGAGCCGGCCGCTCAGAAAGCAATGGCAAACTACTGAGCGTAATCTTGCCAAGAAATCATCATACAGCTGAAAGATGCTGGTGTTGACAGCGATGTCCTGTAAAGGATATGCAAAAAAAAAAAAAAAGTTTCAAGTTTCAAGGTGTTATCACATTTAGTTATTTTTCTACAGCCATTTGTGACTTACTTATTGACTTCCCCTGGTATTATATGTACCGATTTGGGGATGACAGTAGTGGTAGCGTTGCGTCTATCACACTTGCCCGCTGGCCCGATGGGATATGGTGCAATCCCCGTCCAGATATATATTTTTAATTTACCGGAGCACCAAGTACCACCCAGGCTAAAACTTGTGCCGGGAAATGTCACAGGCAGTAAATGCGACCGGTGTGACACCGACCAGGTCGAGCTCCAACATTCAAACATTATTTATATAACAGGTAATTTAATAATAATGACAACATAAATGTTACAACACCAGGAAAGCACTTCAATGAAATTACTGTCAGAGTGATAAAGAAAATGAAGAATTTACTTATTACATTATGCTGGACATGAGACACACATTCAGAAGCTAGACTTCAGTAATGACAATATTTGGATAACGTTGCATTAGCGCTAAATCCGCAGACGTCTTGATATGAATCCCCGTGGATTTACACAACAGAACATCCGTACTTTACATATTAGTCCTGTCAGGAACAAGTGGGAGGTAGTGTTTGATGGATGAACATTATTATTTTCAATTAATCAGGCGAACGCCTCTTGTTTGTTTATTTAGGTTGCTTTTGTCGCTTGCCAAGCATAATTTAATAAGTAAATTATCGGAAATGGGCTATCTTTATGTTCTTATTGCATGCTTAACGTACAATTAGCTAGACCTAGACAATCAACTTGGTGTTGATCGCAACCTCCTGCAAAGGGTTTGCAACATTTAAAACAATCTCAATTATCCATTATCATCATCCAGTGCCTTGTCGGCTGGCGTGGACGATCATGCCTCTCCTCAAATTACGATCGCCGACGTCATGGATCAATTCATGTGTTGACTCCGTACTGTCTTTCTCTATCTCTCTTTTAGCAAATCTTTCCTGTTGTCACAACATTTTCCAGTTTTTGTCGTCTCATAACGTGGCCAATAAAAAAAAAACGATGACAGCGTCTTTCTGGTGTTTGTGATAAGCTGTCTTTGCGACTCAGCTTCCCTTAAAACGTCATAATTGCTCTTTTTGGCTGTCCAATTAATTTTCAGCATTCCTCTATGAAACCACATCTCCAAGGCTCCCATGGATCTTTTCATCTGTTTACTAATTGTCCAGGATTCGCAGCCGTATGTTAAAACTGGTTCTGTGTAACATCCAAGCTCTTTTTCTAACTTTCAAGGACAGTGACATATTGCGCAAAACGTTTTTCATTTGATATAATGCAGTTTTTCCTTGTCCTATTCTGCTCTTCATCACAGTGATGCATTTTCCATCTGATGTTACCCATGTACGTAGATATATGAATTGCTGCACTTGCCCCAAAATAACGTCATGTACTTTAATTGCACATTTAGGCACAATCTGCTTCTTTGATATCACCAAGACTTCTGTCTTTCTATTGTCTTATAATTAATTACCCACAATCGAGTAATGTTCCCCACGACACGAACTCGTGAGAAAATTTTCACAACCGCCTTCCGCCAACTTTCGACCCAGTTCGGCTGTTTCCGTGGAGCGTAATATCTTGAGAAAATGCGTCAAGACAATATGGCTTCAACTTGCGGAAATGACAGTAATGGTTAACTTGGCTTGACCCGCTGATGTTTTGTACAAAGCGGAATTTTACCGGGAAAAACACAGGAAATATCCGTGAAATTATACATGGCGGGGCATTTAGATGTACTGTATGTAAACAAGACCTCGCGCGGCGATGGGGAGTGGAAAACAGACAGTTGTTTACAGAGTCGAGATGTCATAGTTGTTAGTTGTTTCCCAAAGCAGTGACCCTGGTTTAATTACTAGTATTCACAGTTTTTTTTTTTTTTACTCATGCTGTGGGGCAGAGTGGCTGTAACTGGAGCTGCTTCGATTCCTGATATAAATTTTAGCTCAGTAAGAATAGTTAATTTAATTATTTGGGTATTTTAATAACAGCAGATGGAAGATGTATTAAGGGGTTAAATGTGGAATAGCTCAAACACAGTCTGCATTTCAGACAGAAAAATCAATGAGCAAGTCGTACCAGAAACAACTGAAAACGGTAAAATGATTCTAGAAATCAGATTTAGACAGACAAGATTTTTTGGGCAGGTTATGAGAAGAAATACACTGAAGAACTTGGTGACAGCTTGCACGATTTAGGAGAAAAGAACAAGAGGAAGGCAGAAAGATAAATATCTAGAGGGCTTGGCCATATGGCAGAATCGAGACAACAACACAGAACTAATTCACGACTCAGGTGATCGCGTGAGATGATGAAACATGGCAGTCCATGCTTGTCGGCATGGCACATGATGATGGTGATAATTGCTTGCTTGCTTGTGTTCGTTGGCTTGAGCTCCAACGCGAAGTCCTGTATGTCGGATGAAGGCATCCTGTTGTCCAACATCAGTGTGATGTCATACAGGACCTGAGGTTTGCGTGAGTATCCGTTGTCCCATGTCTGGCTTATTGATGTGCAGACTGGTGGTTCCTCGCCGTGCAGGCAGATACTCTCCGACTTCGGAGGAATCGGCGATCCTACTGACTTTAGCCAGGACCCCGAAGGGACCTGTTGCCCAGGACGCTCGACGAGGACGCGTCAATAGGTCTTGGCCAGTACATAACCCGGCCCTGGTGCCTTGGAAACACCTCTGCGTCCCATGATGGTGATGATGAAGATGGTGATGATGATGATGATGATGATGACGATGATGATGATGGTGATGATGATGAGAAAAACTGGAAATTAAAAGAGTACTGATGAAAGAAATAAAAGAGGTAAGGGAAATACTTCGGCCACATTAAAAGACATCTATTCTAATAAAAACGATTCTCAAGGGTAAGGTTGGCAGCAAGCGAGCAAGAGGTAGACAACGGTACAAATAGGAAGATGACATCAAGAGATCGATGAACAGCAGTCCGACAGAATGTACAATCAAGGCGAGAGACAGACAGTGTTGGAAATCCTTCATTGTGTAGCTGGCACCTGATTGATTTGAGGCTGGGGAGATCTGACGGCTCAGGAGAATTTTAAAATTGTTAAACCCGATCCAGTGATGATCGATCCCATGATCATCGGCCAGCAGACAAAGCGTCTGGCTTCTACATAACACGGCTTCCACATGATGATAGTGGGCCATACTTTATCCAAATCCTACAGTGATAGGTACAACTAGGCCAAAGACCTGGCTAATGATGACACATTTTTTGTGTGTCCCGAATACGTGTTTACCTTCAGCGGGGCGCTGTTGTCATAGGAAGTGGTTGTTCGAATCTCGGTCTCTATAATTTACGTTGTTTCTATTGTCTAATGTGTTGTTGCCAGTCTCCCTGGCGAAGGAGTTATTTACTTTCTCCGTAATCGCGTATATCCACGTGGGGTAACGCAGCTGCGCGAGATTCGGTAGCGGATGGCATCGCGTTCGTTACTTACGGGATATGTGAGCCGGTCGCTCAGAAAGCAATGGCAAACTGCTGAGCGTAATCTTGCCAAGAAATCAACAACAGCGATAAAATGCTGGTGTGCAGCTATGTCTTGTAAATATGATTTGCGAAAAAAAAATGTGTTCTTAGGTTTCTACTTCTTCCCTTCCCACACCATGAGCGCCGTTCAATACCTTTGTTTTTATTTCTCGTGGAGGCTCAACGCGACCACATTTCAATGTAGAGATACTATCCTACAGCGACAATAATACTTCACGCAGAGCATGCATGATCTGCTCACAGCACATATAATCTGTTTACAGCATCTCAAATCTGTTCACGACACATATAATCTATTCACACCATCTATAATATGCTCAACGCATATATAATCTGTTCACCGCACATAACGTCTCTTCAAAGCATATATAATCTGTTCACTGCATATATAATCTGTGCAACTCATATATAATCTGTTCACAGCTCACATAATCTGTTCGCAATGCATTACCAGGCAGAGACATGAGCACAAGCCACGGTGGGGTGATTAGCCCGCTCACCTGCAGTCTCGGTGGTCATGTGTTTGAGTCTCCACTGGGGTGGGTGTATATTTGTCAATTGACCTAGGCTCCCAGATCGATCCAGCATACAATCATCCTCTTCTCTGCCTCTTGTTCTGCCTTTCGTCTGCAAATGGTGCATAGAACCTCAACCAACCCATGCCATGTCCTTTCTAGACTAATGATTTCCCAGCGAAAGTTTTATAGGGAATGAGGCAACCTGTCTCAAGCCAACCTTCCTTAATTGCCTCTTACGACATGGTATGTTACAGTTTTACGTTAATTGTCTCTTGCGACACGTAAGGTATTTTACAGGTTAATTGCCTCTTACTGCCGGCTCCATGGCCGAGGAGTTAGCAGCTGTCTCCGCTAACCCCGAATACTCTCGTCACGTGACGCGACGAGAATTAGCAGTGGTTCGAATCGCAAAAGTGACTTATGAGAGTATGGAGCCGGTCGCTTTGAAAGTCGTGGCGTGCTGATGAGCGTAATCTAGCCTAGGAATCAACATACAGCTGAAAGATGCTGGTGTTGACCGCAATATCCTTAAACAAGATGAAAACGCGGGGGAAAAAAATTGCCTCTTACATGTAGTTATGTTACAGTGTCACAGTTAATTGCTCCCCTTATGGCCCGTATAAAACTCAACCTAACAAGGGTACCGGTAAATCTCACGGGAAGTCGAGTTGTCCGGCGTGACATTGGCCATATCAACCCCTTTGGGCGCCGATTATACTGTAAAAATAAAAATATAGACCCAGCACCATATACCCAATGCGACTCAATGAGTGCAGAAGGGTCTTTAACTTCACTTACATTCTGAATGCAACTTAATCAAACTGCACCTGGTGTACCATTAGTATTGGTACTCTTCACTGCTTGTTGAAGCTATGGATCCCGCACGTATGGAAATCTCCCGAACCTTGTTATGTCGGCTCTTGCCTCAACTCAGTTCAACTCTGAGTGCGACGAGCATTGTTTACCCGTGTCAACTGCTGCGGTTTGTTCAGCTGATTTCCCGAATTCATTTCCAATTATTTCCATTTCCCGCTCTCTATAGAATTCTTGTAAACAATCCTGGTATGTCAAGGTCAGAAGATGTAATTTCAGCAAATCAACATGAAAACCGCAAACAAAAGATATTAAATTGCTAGACAATAGACTTAACTGACATCTTTACGAGATGAGTGCACTTTATGTTACTCAACAGCAAGGTAACTTGTATTAATTGTCTGGTAAATATTGTGTTTTCCAACCTCACATTATCTCATGAACTTGGCAAGGTAACATCCGACTGGTAAGGACGAAGGTTCAGAGTTCACCTGCATCTATTATTAGACGTCTGATGTCTCTGCTACCATCTCTATTGTCAATCAATATCACGTGATCCGTTTGTTTCCATAAATAGCTGCAGACACACAACCAAATTCCTTAACAGCAACAACCACGGAATGAAAATAAATACCAGAACACAAAAATCCATAAACAAGAAGCAACATAAAACCCTTAATTACAAACACCGGAAAGGCTGGTTGCTTGAGTCGTGTTTATTTTCTTTATTTTTTATCCCCGAAGAAATTTGAATCGAATTCCTTGTTTATCCTCATCATCATCATCATTATCACGTACCAATGGCTCTGGGCGGTTATGATTCTCAAACGATCACCACCAGTCTTGGGTTAGGTCTGTGATCTTGATCCTATTTTGCCTTCCAGGTATGTATCTATTTGTCGTACCCTTACTCTCTTTCCATCAAGGTTGTCAACTGTCACTGAGTTTTCAAGTTTATTTCTACTTTTGTGCACACACACACACACACAAAAAGCTACTGTTTTTCATTTTCTCTAATAAATAGGTTTCATGTGTTTCTTTAAAGACAGACCCATTCTTTTTTTTTTCTTTCCGTCCGTAGAATTCTTTACATGTTCCTCTAAAAACATATTTCAGCTGCTATTAAGTATTAGACGTTTCTCTGTTTGTCTGTTTATTGCTCATGTTTCACACCCATACAACAGTGCAGTTTCCATATAGTACTTTAACGCTCTTTCCCCTCTGCTATCAGCAACAGATTTTTGTTTAAAACAAAAAACAAAACAAAAAACTAGATGAGTATGTTTTCCATCTTGCGAAAGTCTGCGGTCTGCGATGGCGATTCTTGTTCTATTCTCCGCAAGGTTCTTCCGTCATGTATTATGACTGTTCCGGTGATTCACTTGTTAAAGAATGTCCCCATGTACTTGGGTGTTCACCATCGTCATCATATGCCATGGGCGGGTGTTCACTCACCATCAAACACGATCACCAGTCTAATATCAGGTCTCTGTTCCTGTCCCCATGCTCACCATCAAGCACGATCACCAGTCTAATATCAGGTCTCTGTTCCTGTCCCCATGTGGCCACTCTTTGATTTCCACTTGTTCTTTTCTCATCAATGTTACCAACTGTCACTAAGTTTTCAAGTGTACTTCTCGCCTCATCATGTGCCCACAAATAACTTGACATAGTTGTAGTGGATTGAGCTTGGGAGCAGCCGACATGTATTTGTTGCTTGTGGTCTCTAGTTAGCGACGGTAGGCAGATGATCTCTTTATAGAGACAATGGCTACGGTCTACGACCAGGACGGTCACAGCCGAAAAGGAAAGTAATGCAGAATTTTTAGTTTACAGATGTCGAGAAGGTCATGATTTAGCAGCTCACAGAATTGCAGTTATCTGACTTAAATGGGTGCTCTTTGAGAGCAGACTTGTCCTGTAGGGGAAAGCCAATCGCACCGGGTGGCTTCAGATCGTCAGCAGACGACTCAGTGTTACAATCACCCCCAGCTCCTATTGGCTGTTTGTGCTGTACTAGGCAATGTTATGTTCATTAGTTTGCCATAGATTTATGAACGAAAAGTCAACAGTTTAGTCTAAACAACCGGCGTATGGAGCGATCCCACACCTCCGCCCTCAAAAGAGAAACTTTAAGCGAGTTAAACCTCTCAGCCACTCTGACCTCATTAATCTTATATCTTCTACATATCTCAAACTGTTTTCAGAACAGAGTGGAAAGTATGTCTGAAGACACCACACATCATCTTCATATGCCTCTCCAGATTGGCTGGCGTTGACCTACTTAGTCTCCTTGGCGAAGTGGTCAAGCCGTCTGACTCAGGCTCCGAAGGTTGTGGGTTCGATTCCGGGCCGCGTCCTTCGGTTTATGGGTGCATTTTTTTTCTGAGACTCCTAAGGGTCCTCGCTGGAGCTACGGAGTTCGTGCTTTGTGTGACGCTTTCGGCAGTTCGCTGTGGAAAGAGACTGAGCCATATGGAATAAGAACCCGGTGCAATGAAGTCGACCCTGTCGACTTTTAAGCGACTTGTTTTAAGCGACCTACTTCACTGACAATGTTCATGGAGGAATTCTGTTTCCAGTACACGTTCCTTACAATTCCGAGGTCTTTCAGCTCAAGTTGATTCATTGTTTAAAAAGAAACAAATTCTACCCAATTATGAGATCGGAAACTATTTTGTTGATGATAGTGACATAAATTTATTTTGATGATGTTTAAATAGTCATTCGAATATTCGCCCAGAAAGCACTGGCAAACTACTGAACGTAAACTTGCCAAGGAATCACAAACAGACAAAAATGCTGAGGTTGACTGCGACGTTCTGTAAATAATATGCAACTAACTTTTTCCAGCGTTGAGGCAAAGGGATTAGAAACGCAATTCGTAATCCAGACATACTGCTTTCGAATCACAGCTGAGGGAGATTTGGAAGCAGGCTGCCTTGCGCTGGTTTTTATGGTATAAGCGTCGGCCGTTCAGAAAGCAATGGCAAACTACTGAGCATAAATTTGCCAAGCAATCACTAACAGCTAAACATGATGGGGTTGACTGCGATGTCATGTAACGTATTTGCAACTAACTTGTTATGTTTCAATTAACCTAGTACCGTCATGTTATGTCATGCCTTGTCATGTTAGGTCATGTTAGGTCATGTCATGTCACGTCAAATTAACAAGCTCTGTGGCTTGGGGAACATTGGAACTGCATTTCACAATTCCCTGTCGCACCGAGTCAATGGTTCGAGACCCTCTGCGGGTGGTTTGAATACACCTCTTTACGTTGATTTCAATAGTGCGAGGTGTCGGTCGTTCCGGAAGTAATGGCACAGTACTGAACTAACATTGACTGGTAAATCACAAACAGCCAATACACGCTGGGTTTAGTTTAGTTTTAGTTTAATTTAGTTTACATTTATCAAATCCAAATACAATAAGATGTCTTTGAAGATGAAAAACACACTGACCAATAAAAAGATATTAATTGAAACGAGAAAAAGAGTGTTGGAGTGTTGCTACATAGAACCTGTACTTTTGTATGGATGTGAAGCGTGGACAATGAGCAGTCAAGCTGAAAAACAGCTGATGGTTGTGGAAATGTGGTTTCTGAGGAAAATGCAAAGAATATCATGGACAGACAGAATAACCAATGAACAAGTCCTTCAAGAAAAAGAAACAATTGAAGATCGTAAACTGATTAGAGACATTAGACATAGACAGTCACAATGTTTTGGCCATGTTATGCTTGGCTGCTTGTCTTCGCTGGCTGTGAATTCCAACGCGAAGTCCTGTATGTCGGATGAAGGCATCCTGTTGTCCAACATCAGTGTGATGTCATATAGGACCTGAGGTTTGCGTGAGTATCCATTGTCCCATGTCTGGCTTACTGGTGTGCAGACTAGTGGTTCCTCGCCGTGCAGGCAGACACTCTCCGAATTCGGAGGAATGGGCATATTATGAGAAGAAATGAATTGGAGAACTTGGCGACAACTGGCGAGATCGAAGGGAGGAGACCAAGGGGAATACCGAGAAGTAAATACCTGGATGGCTTGGCCACGTGGCATAGTCGAGACAGAAACACGGAGTTGATCCACGACTTTGGTGATCGAGTGAGATGGCAAAACATGACCTCCCACGCTAATCGGCATGGCACATGATGGATGGTCTTAGAACAAGCCAGTCCTCCACCTGGACCCTAATAATATAACAAGTGTGGTTCTGGTACAACCACATTCAGATCATCACAGTGTAATGTGTGTGGCCCTGGTACAACCACACGCAGATCCTCAAAGTTTAACATGTGTGGTTCTGGTACAACCACACGCAGATCCTCAAAGTTTAACATGTGTGGTTCTGGTACAACCACACGTAAATTCTGGCAGTATAACATGTGTGGTGGTTCTAGTACAAACACATGTGAATCCTCACAGTATAACATGTGTGGGTTTGGTACAAACACACATTACATCCTCACCGGTTCTTCCATCTTCCTGCACTGTGTTCATAAATGACTTGTGTGGTCAGCGGGAGAGACTGATAACCTTGTAGCTGTATTCCTCTGTACCGGAGATGGTCGTTTGAAAACCAAATTGCAGCAAAGACAACATTACTGCTTGTTGATTGTTTGTTTTCTAGTGGCCATGCCGCTGTGTCTAATCAGAGCCATTTTATATTGCCGGAATTAATATAAATATTTACCCGACGTGACAAGGTGAAGTGAGACGGGGCAGCGGTAAACACATTGATTTGATTGCACTAAACAAATTAAAACACATTGTTCTGATTGCACTACAAAAATTAAACCCCAAGTAGGTTAATGGGAGCAGAAGGGCGGCAAAAAATAATAACACTGTAACATGGCATGCTTCTCATAACTGATTAAATGCCAAATATAAAGTGGGTTTGGACCAAATATGGTACATAACATCGGTTTATATACGTTTTGGTGCCTTACATTTTATAGCTGTTCTTGGGTAATTTTTGTATTTCTGATTGCAAAATTGTAATCAGATTTTTGTCTATCAGCTCTAGTGTTTGAGATAACTAATAATGATCTTCTTAATAGGGCAATTGTTATGTAAAAGCCTGAAGTTAGGTGCCCATAAATGATATTTTGTCTGCAGTCTGCATTCATGTTATATGTAATTACTGTGCATTTATTGCCTTCATATAAAACACAACAAATGTCTTAAAACTGTATCACTAGAATTGTTTTTAATCCGTAGTCAACACACAACAAACTTCTTTTCGAGGACTTTTTGGAATGTGATATGCCCGGACAGTCACGCTTAAGGATCCAACAGTAATCTGCCAACCAGTGGGCATCTCAAAGTCCCTGGATATCTCTTTTCCGTTGTCTTTATTCTCGGTAACATCTTTCACCCTACTCCTCACTAAAGTCGCACAGTTTCTCTAGAAAGAAGTGTAAATGGTTATTGAGGTAGTGCAATTTTATGCATCCGAGCTTACAAAAACTCGACAGCATGTTTTCAACTAATTTAGAATAATTGTCTGCTTTAAAGTTACCAAGAAAGTTTTCCACAACTAAAACAAAGAATAACCAGGCTCTGGACTCTGTTATGTTCATCGAATCAATACAATTTGGATCGTTTATTAACTTTCTAATTTGAGGTCCATCAAAACATCCAGCTTTTAATTTGTCTAAGCTCAATTCCGGAAGCTTTCTGCATAAGTAATTAAAACAGGTACCATCTTAGTTCAGTGCCTTAACAAATTGCTTCATCGAGCCAAGCTTTATATGTAACGGTGGCAGGAAAACTTTTTCGATTAGTGAGAGGCTTGTTAAGGATATGTTTTTCTCCAATTTTAAATTCATCCCTCAATAGCCACTGTTTCTTTGTCCAGTGCATATCTTTTGCCCTGCTATCCCACAAACATATAAAGCATGGATATTCGGTGAATCCCATTTGCCGACCAAGCAAGAAGTGCATCATCTTAAGATCTACACAAACCATCCAGTGATACTTCAATGTTTTCAGAACTGTGTTTATTGTAGCATACTCCTCTTTCATTGTAATAGAATGAGCAATTGGCATTGAGCCATATGTGTTTTGAAACACATTTGAACAGCTACGTTCTTGAAAAAGTCAACAGCTTCACATACCTAGGAAGCAAAATGACATCCACAGGGGACTCAACACCAGAAATATCAACTAGAATCGCACTGGCATCTAGTGCCTTCAACAAACTGTCAAACATCTGGAAGTCAAAGACACTCAGCAAACACACAAAACTTAAAATCTTCAACTCTTGTGTGATTCCAGTGTTAACGTATGGATGTGAAAGTTGGAAATCAACGGTAGCTTTAGATAAAAAATTAGACAATTTTGAGAACAAATGTCTTAGAAGACTTCTAAACATCCACTGGACAGACTTCAGAACCAATTCGCAAATAAGACAAGAGACTAAGCAAGATACAGTATCCAATTTCATAAGAAGACGCCGTTGGAACTACATCGGCCATGTACTCAGAATGGACAAGACAAGACTCCCCTACCAAGCCCTCATATGGTCACCGGTAGGGAAAAGAAAACGGGGAAGACCAAGAGAGACCCTGCGTAGAACCATCATTAGAGAAGGCTCATTCAATGGCCAAGTAAATATCCAAGATCTACAACAGATAGCAGCGAACCGCCAGGCATGGAGAGACAGGACTTCTGCCCTATGCGCCGCCTTAGGCACAAGAGGAAAGACTAACTAACATATGTGTTACCACTGTGTAAGACAGTGGTTCTCAACCGGTGGGGAATTCCCCCCCCCCCCCAGGGGGGAATTTTGGGGTTTCCAGGGGGGGGGGGGGGAGATGAAGGTTATTTCAAGATCGCGTTAATACAAGAACCGATTACTTGATCTTGTTTTTCCTTTCATACTTTACGCTTCTGTACGCATCACCCTTCTGAAATTCATTTTATAACGTAAGTAGATCCGCAAAATTACATTTTATGTACATGTCTAGACTTGTTTTAGTATGTGCTATTAAATTTAGCTTCAATTATTACGTATACTGTGTAGGGGCAGGGGGAAATTTTTAGGGAGGAAATACAAAAGGGGGGGGGGGAAGAATGACGTTCTAAAAATATGGTAGGGGGGGGGGGGGGAATGATGTCCTAAAAATATGGTGAGGGGGGGGGGGAGAATGACGTCCTAAAAATATGGTGAAGGGGGGAACGGACCAAAAAAGGTTGAGAACCACTGGTGTAAGAGAACACCTTTCAAACTTCTTTTTGAGCTGTTAATGAAATGTCGCCACTCATGTGGTGTATAACCAACACCCATTTCGTTTAAAGACCTTCTACATTAGTACAAAACACAAGCTTGTTTTCTTTACAAAAGAATGGAAGAAAACATTGCTCTCTGCTGCGATAAAATGTAACTTTTGTTTCAGTAGTCAGTATTTTTTTCCCCTTTAAATCTTGAAGCAAAACTTTCTTAAGATTCCTTGGAGAGTTATAGATCTCGGATTAGATCATTCAGTTCACATCGGTCAAAGTGTTAAGTAGCTGGAAAATCATCTTCTAAATCACCATCTCTGTCACTTGCTCAACATACCAATGCTGTTTCATCTTCTAGCAGGGAATCCGAATGAAAGTTGGAATTGGTAAGTCATCTCCGTGTGGAACAGGTCGTCTAGCAGAATCTAAATCTGGATATTTCCATTTATTTTTTCATTTGCCTCATTAATCCCCTTAATATTGACAACACAGAAATAACAGTCATCATAGTGGTTCTTGGGCTGTTTCCAAACTATTGGACTTCCAAATGTTAAACAATTTCTTTTCCCACAAGTCCACTGTCGCAGGTGTTCAACACATGTTTTGCAAACAATATGATGAGCCCAAGACTTGTCCTGGCCACCTAATTTTACTTTAAAGTAAACAGAGTATGCCCCCCCCCCCCTTTTTTTTTATAATAAAACATTAATATGCCGCAACGGTCCTTGTACTTCACAAAGCCACTGAAGTTCCTGCTGTAGGACTTTTTTTTTATAGACTTCCTGAATTTCGCAGCGAAAGTGTTTCTTCTGAATAGGAAAGCCAGCCACGCGCCCAACCCTCTTTGATCGCCTCTTAGGACATTTATGCCAGATTATTGTGAATTATAATCATTTACTTCCCTTAAGGGCCGGTCTCCGTGGCTAAGGTGTTATGGACGGGATTTGTAATCCCGCTAACCCACGTTCGAAACCACTGAACGTAAACTTGCCAAGACATCAACAAAAACAGTAAAATGCTGATGTTGACAGCTTTGTCTGTAAAAGGATATGAAAAAAAGAAAAGAATCCCGGTAAAACACCGCCGGAAACATTCTTATTCGTATATTACGATACACGTGATATGTTACTGAGTCCATACGTTTGGTAGATAAAAGAGTAAATATTCTTTGCTTCTCCCGATAACAGACGTGTAGAACCTCATGTGTTGTTTATCACGACATGCACAGTAGGTTACACTGTTACACTTTGCTTGCTCATCAGGTCCCTGTAACCCACTTGGGTTTTAATTTGTTTAGTGCAAGCAGAACAATGTGTTTACCTCTGACCCGCCCCATCTCGTTTTCACATTAGGGAAATATTTGTAATGTTTTCGGGAATATCAAAATGCTGTTGATTATGACACGGTGGCTAAGCCACAAGAAAATAAACACTCAAGCTGCAGTTTTGTTGTCTTTGCTGTAATTTGTTTTTCAAACGGTCGTCTCCAGGAGACATGAATACAGCTACAAGGGTGTCAGTCTCTCCCACTGGCCACAAAAGTAAATAAAGGGTGTATTTTTAATGACTGTGCAGTGTTTGAAAATATTGCCGGTCCAAATTTTGTATTTACCTATTATGTTGCATGAACTTTACCAGAGGGTGAATACAAAACTTGGACCGGCAATATTTTCAAACACTGCAGTCATTATAAATACACCCTATAATATGTGAACAGTGTACAAACACCGAACCACATGAGGTTCGATGTGTATTTGTACCAAACCCAGACACGTTATACTGTGAGAAGTCACGTGTGATTGTACCGAACCCAGACCCCGGGAAGGTTAACCCGGTCAACAAATGCCCGCAGAAGTCGGATGTGTCGGCCTAACGTCGCAAGAACGCAGCTCTGCTGTAAACAGGCACAACGCAATCACATCCGAAAAAAAACTCCGGATGAACGAAGAAGAAGAAGAAGAATCCAGACAAGGTATACTCTGGGGGTACACAGAGAAAAGCTTGCATCAGTCTGAATGTGCATGTGTAAATACTCTCCCCTCAACCCCATACCTCAGAGCCGTCGCCACGGGAACTGTAGGAAATGTATTACAGAGCTCTGCTTCCCCGCATCATCTTCAGAAACCAACGGGATCTGTAATGGCGGTGCCGCAACTTCACGTCTGCAAAGAGGCATGACGGTCTTAGGAAGGTCAGTCGGGCATTGGCCCCAGTCTTTGGATAGGAGACACAACGAAGAAGTGTTCTAGGTTTGGAAGAATGTGAGACTAACTTCTCACTTGGGGCTTCTGTACCCACTTCCCTTCCACTTTTTCTGTGTGGTTAATTTGAAATCATTCATTCATTCATTCATTCATTCAGTAGCATGTCCTTTGCAGAACCTCGCTCCCATAACAACCTTCCGGAAAACCTCTCGATCATAAGCAAGATGTACCGCGTACGATACACCCATCTGGAGATCATCCGCCACATCCTGCACCCATCTTCTCTTTGGCCTTCCTCTTCCTCTCTTCCCAGGCATATACCCTTCCATTATTGTTCTCTTCAAACTTTCGTGACGTTTCAAGTGACCAAAATATTTCAATTTTCTTTGTTTTATCGTTTTTAATAGCCTGAAATCACGTTTCATATTTGGAGCCTCTAACATGAGTACCATTTTTTTTTTAATGTTGTTCTGTTTAGTTTTATTTATCATGATTACATTAGATTCTTGGCTTAGTACATTCATCTCCATTGTTTGTGTGTCGGTAAGTTCTTTTGTTGTTGTTTGCTGATGAAGTATTGTAGCCGCAACATCCTCTGTTTTTCCGCATGTGTATGCTGACGCCATGTTGTGACATTGTTTACATTCCCACAGCTGAGTCTCAGATTTGAGGTTACGTTGCCTGCCTCGGGCTTCGAAGGTCGTGGGTTCCATTCCGGGCCACGTCCTTCGGTTCACGAGTGCAGTTTTCTCGGAGACTCCTTGGCGGTCGTCGCTGGAACTACGGAGTTCATGCTTTGTGGACGTTTTTGGCAGGACGCCTTGCAGAAAGAGACCCAGCCATATGGGATAAAACCCGATGCGATAAAGTCGCTTATCAAGAACTTGTGCAATGCTAAGAAGCAGACGGTGATGGTTTCCTATCAAAAATTGTTACTGAAGATGAAACCTGTTTCACTACCACGAGCCGGAAACGAAGAGAACGAGCAAGGAATAGCGCCATCCATCCTTCACGAATTTTAAAAAAAAAACGCATAACAGGACGCTGCCCCTCTTTGGTGTATGTCAAAAGTGGGACGGCCATTTTTAAATTGTCTTTATGACGTCCCTTATTCGTCTACAACGTGATATCATATGCTAATACTCTTGACATCCTTAACAACAATATTGACAGGTTACAAGAGAATGGCATGGTTATTGTAATGTCTGTCACACTTTTAGAGGACATTTAAAGTCCTCTCGTATACGGTTAATTCGAGGCGTACTCTAGACATGTGATTTCCCCCACCACTGACCCCTTCCCCGTGTGGTTAATCATCTGTTGAGTTTAAATATGTCACCTGAGTGGTATGTGCACAAATGCATATATTAAAGACACGCCCCGCCAATGTCTACATCAATGATTTGTATGCAGGATAAAAGTTCGACCTCACCACAGTGTGTATACAATAGTTCAACCGTTCAACCGCCAACTGTTGCCTAATGACATGTATAGAAACCTCACTCAGACTGGCTGCTTCAAGAGCACATAAGGAGCTAATGTGGTCCCTAAACTTAAGAGCTGCAATAATAATGTGGAAGAGGAGGGGTGGGTGACTTCGTGGGGGATGTTTATGTTCGAGTCACGTCTCAGTGAGGATAGTGCATGCGAGGCGGTACCTTACTGCACGCGCTGTAAGATATTGACCTGTTTACCCGGCCTTCAACTTCATAAGTAGGTCACCTGGGCAATGGTGTTTACGTCCTATTTATTTGTGTTTTGAACAGATGGGATTGGCTGCCGGCTTTACTGGGGTGTAAAAATGGTCACAATGTGTCTGTCGTATTCTATTATAGCTGATCTGATGCCAGGGTCACACGCCATGTTAGCTTAATGCCGTTTTGTTGTGACGGTGGGAGGGGGGTGTAGAGGAGGAAGAGAGGAGAGATAGATAGATAAATAGATAGATAGATAGATAGATAGATAGATAGATAGATAGATAGATGGATGGTGGGTGGAGGGAGAGAGAGAGAGAGAGAGAGAGAGAGAGAGAGAGAGAGAGAGAGGACGTGTGGTGTTAAGGCAAAAGGTAGTCTAAGCAGATCCTGCCGTTGGGTGTTAAATGTTTGGGTGTCGAGTGTTGGATCGTCACATATTCCTGACCATGACATAAGAGGTGGGGTGGCTAGTTTCCTTCCTCGTCGCCTTTCATTCCCAGAGAATTCTCAGAAAATTATCTGATACCACCCCAGAGCCGTGATGTTCGAATAATATATTTAAGAAAAAATAATCCTGCTTTTGCTTAAGATTGGACGTGGACCACTGCCTTGATAGGCAAATGCACTAATGACTTTGCACCAGGCTAAGTGACGACGTGGTTGGTTGGTATTGGCAAAGGATCTGTTGCATCACGTAGAGTTCAGAGGACTGGTGACTTCGTTGTTGTTGTTGTTGTTGTTGTTGTTGTTGTTGTTGTTGTTGTTGTTGTTGTTGTTGTTGTTGTTGTTGCCTTCCACTTGTCGTTAGGCGTCGGAGGGAGGGGTTATCGGAGATCACACGCCTGTGGCTTGCGCCTTTCCTAAAGTTGCCTCCCCAATAAAATGAATATTGACATCTTCTGTTGTATGTGGAATAGGAGACGAGACAAGAGGAGAAATAGCAGCAGCAGTAGCAGCAGCAGACGAAGAAGAAGAAGAAGAAGAAGAAGAAGGCAACGGACTCTTATCTGTGCAAGGGATTTCGGAGTCAGAGCTCAGAGACTCACAGAAAAATGACACTCAACCAGCCAACCATGCTCTCCGTGTTACCTGGTTGTCTCTGTGCATCCACATTCTCTCTTCTCATAACTTAATCCACCCGGGAAGGTTAACCCGGTCAACAAATGCCCGCAGAAATCGGATGTGTCGGCCTAACGGCGCAAGAAAGCAGCTTTGCTGTAAACAGGCACAATCACGTCCGAAAATAATTCTCCGGGTGTATTGCAGAAGAAGAAGAAGAAGAAGAAGAAGAAGAAGAAGAAGAAGAAGAAGAAGAAGAAGAAGAAGAAGAAGAAGAAGAAGAAGAAAAAGAAGACGAAAACTTAATCCAAACATGTCGATTGTCTTGTCTTGGTGGGGGTAATACGTCGATTTTTGGGTCTTGGTTTTGGGTAATTTGTCGATTGTCTTCTCCTGATGTAAGTTAAATGACAGTTGTCTTCTCCTGGTGCAATGTTGTGTCGAATGTCTCATCTTTCTTAAACGTATGTAATATATTGACTGCCTTGTCTTGGTAAGGATAAATATATTTGGTCTCTTAAATGTCTCTGAACAGTTTGTAATTAAAAAGAATACACAATGGCGCGAAAAAGAGTATTTTAGTTTATCTTGTTTACAATCTGAGTCAACAGTGTTGTTTTCGGTTATGCAATGTCGGCAAAACAAAAAAAGAGTTCGTTAATTTCCTCCCCGCTTTATCAAAGTTATTTTTGTTCTCTTTAGCGTCCTAGGTTAACTTAACTTGGTCTCATATGGCGTCGGGAAAGTGAACTGAGTAGGATCAGGCTTTCTGTGGGGTCAAGTTAGCCATTGCAAGGAATATTTTGGGCTTTTCGTGTGGGAAACCAGCCGCACATAAACATCTCCTGATAAACAAGTCGCGACAAGGTCTCTGTCTGTCTGTCTGTTGTCTGTCTGTCTGTCTGTCTGGCTGGCTGGCTGTCTGGCTGGCTGGCTGGCTGGCTAGCTGTCTGTCTGTCTGTCTGTCTCGTCTGTCTGCCCTCTGGCAGCTCGGGCAGTCGGTGGTTCGTCTGTTTACTAACCTTTCTGCCTACCAACCTGTCTGCGTATCCACCTGTCTGCCTGCCTGCCTATATGTCTGTCTGTTTATCCATCCAAACATCTTTGAAACCTTACACCCGTCCGTTCGTCCGTCTGTCTGTCTGTCTGCCTGTGAACGACAATGACGACAAAGAAGAAGAAGAAGAAGAAGAAGAAGAAGAAGAAGAAGAAGAAGAAGAAGAATAGGAGTAGGCGTAGGAAGCGGAATATTTATTTTGCTTTATACACAATGAGTTAAAAATAAAACTGATCGTGGTTTCAAATGCGATATTGTAAAAGTTAAACTACTAGCGGTGACTGAGATGTGGAGCTGACACATCCAGTCAAGAAAAGCATGCTGCAGTTTGCTTGCTCTTTCCCCATCCCCTTTCCACTCCCTTTAAGAATTGGATTGACGTGGAATTCCCAAAAACATGTGGAAGAACGGTTACCAACGGAGTCCTAGTGATAAGTCATTCCGTAGGCGATGTTCTTGTTCAGAAAGCAATGGAAAAATACCTAGTAAGTCACAAAGGGCAAACAAATGACGGGGTTGATTGCGAAGTCTAGTAAAGAACATGGAACTAACTTTTAACTCTCTCAGTGGAGCCGTGGTGGCACAGTGACTTGTGCGCTTGCCTTCTGAGGCAGTGGTCTGGGTATGTTGACATGAACTTAGTAAAGGGGTCCGTCTGGTCTTTGTCTGTCTTGTCTTTGTCTTTGACTTGTCTTTGTCATGTCTTTGTCTTGTCTTTGCCTTGTCTTTGTCTTGTCTTTGTCTTTGTCTTGATTTTGTCTTGTCTTTGTCTTGTCTTTGTCTGTCTTCTTGTCTTTGCCTGTCTCAATTAAATGCATCCGTCTGTTTATCTTTGTCACTTTTGTCTTTGCCTGTCTCATTTTTCTCTGCCTTGTCTTGGCTGTCTTGTCTTGCCTGCCTTGTCTGCCCTGGGTCTCTTTTTTTCTGTTTTCTCCGTCTTCTTGTCGTTCTGTATTGTCTTTATGTTTTATGTGTATGTTTGTCTTTCCTTCTTTCCAGTATATCTGTGTGCCTGTATTTTTATATGTCTCTTGTGTCTGTACAGTATGTCTGTCTTTTAGTATAATTGACCTGTTTGTTTGTCTTATTTCTGTGTGCTCGCCCTTAAACTATCTGTGGTGCCCAAGGTAGGGGGGGGGGGCGTTCTACTCGCCGGTCAGTTGCACTTAAAAGTTGACTTCCCGTTCAGAAAGCGATGACAAGCTATTGAATGGTAAACTTGCGTATTACATCACAACTAAACAGCCAATATGGGCTGGGGGTGATTGGAACATCCTGCAGAGGACATACAGAGGACACACAGAGGACACACAGAAAACACATTTAAAATCTCACTTGACATGTATTTTCCCCGGTCAAATATTAACCACCACCACCACACCCCACCTCAATTTTTAAAGTATTGGTTGTGGCCCTGTACATAAACTGCATACATCAGCCATGACATAGGGCTTCAGCTGAATCCACTATCTCTGGGTTTCCCAGACGTCCCGGTTTTCCGAGACAGTCCCGATTTTGTAAATGAAATAATTCACTGTCCCGAAAATTGCTTTCGGGACGATCGGTTGTCCTGGTTTTATTTTTGCTATAACATAAAGATTTAAATTTAAAACTCTCTCTTTTACCATATTGCAGAATTGTTTAATTTGGAGCAGACATCAAATTCTGCGCGCACAAACGCGGTAGTTTCATTTGTATTATCTTGTGGTTGGTGGGGTTAGTCGATCTCCATCTGTTCTGACTTGTTCAGAACTAGTTTCGAGCTAGAATGTAAGCACGGGTCGCGTTGCCAGGGGAAAAAAAAACCACATAGGATAAAACCCGGTGCAATAAAGACATAAAACTCTTATAAACACCATCATGGAAGATAAAGTTGGAGACCAGAGAGCAAGAGATAGACAACGATACAAGTGGGAAGATAACATCAAGAGATGTTCGAACAGCAGTCTGACAGAATGTACAATCTAGGCGAGAGACAGGCAATGTTGGGGATCCATTGCTGACAACCTTCATTGTGGAGACGACCCTAATTGATTGCCTGATTACATGATTATATTTGCACAGAAGACTTTTCCTAATAGCCTCTTCTATAGAAGAGTGAGGAGTGGACACACAATTTGAGGCTAGTAGCATGAAAGCGCCGGTCTCTCTGGCTGAGGGGTTACAACACTTTCTCCGTAATCCCGTTTATCACGCAGAGTCTCGAAGCGGGAGAGAACTGGGAGCGGTTCGACCCCCGCTGGTGACTTGCGGGATACTGAGCCGGCCGCTCAGAAAGCAATGGCAAACTACTGAGAGTAATCTTGCCAAGAAATCAACAGACAGCTGAAAGATGATGCTGTTGACAGCGATGTCCTGTAAAGGATATGCAAAAAAAAAAAAAGCATGAAAGCGCCCGCTCCGTGGCGAAGGGTTGTCTGACGCAGTTCGTAATCCCGCATACCGCGTTCGAAATACAGCTGCGAGCGATTTGGCAGTAGGCCGCCTTGCGGTGGCTTTTTAAAATAAAATGATATGGGTGTCCGTCGTTCAGAAAGCAATGGCAAACTACTGAACGTAAACTTGCCAAGAGATCACAAAGAGCCAAAAAATTATGGGGTTGACTGCGACGTCATGTAAAGGATATGCAACTAACCTTGTTTAGCATGAAAGCAACATGGCTCAGAGCGTCAGAAGCAACCCTGTGCTGTGCCTGACTGTCCCTAACAGTTGTGTTCAAGGTCAGCGTGATCCGGTTGGACTGTCAAATCTTGTTTGACATCAGCACTGCACGGGGTGTCCGCACTGCACGGGGTGTCCGCACTGCACGGGGTGTCCGCACATTCTGGGTTCAGTGTTTAACTGTAATAAGTTTAGATTAAGATGTCAACGATGTCAACGCTGCCGCAAGATTAAGAGCGTGCGCTCTTCTAGTTTTAAAATATTCTCTCTAGCACACAGTCTCGCGAAACGAACATCCCACAATTGATCCCTTAAACTTCACAAATGTGGCAAACACAACTGATCCCTTAAACTTCACAAATGTGACAAACACAACTGATCCCTTAAACTTCACAAATGTGACAAACACACATGTCAGGGTCTTAAACTTGGCTCGCTAACCTAACACATGTGAGACAGTACACGTACAACGTGATTCGACTTAAGACTCAACGACACAACGTTCAATGGATTTATTTACAGATCATATACAGTACGATGATCACTACAAGATATACTTGACACTTCAATACACTTACATACACAACACAGCTCACAGTCTATCTCTCAAGATGTCCAGACACTCGACTTTCAGGCACAGAAACCACACAACGCCTTTCTCTCATCTTGCGTCCAGTCGAGTCCACGTCCCAGAGCTGTCTGCCTATAGCTCGCAACTTGCCTCCCACCTGAAGTGGCTTCACGAGGCATGCGTGCGTCTTGCGTCGTCCTTGCCTGACCGCTGGCCGTCTCGTCAGCCAGCAACCTCGCAGGCAGGTAACTACTACTCGCCTGGCGGCGTAACGAAGTTACGGCATCCCTGCTGGGAACTAAGTCGCCTGGCGGGCGTAACGATGTCACTGCATCACTGCACTACTCTAGACTCTGACATGCTCCCCCGGCAACTTCATGAAAGATGTCATCTTTCATGTATAATATATGTACATACTGGGTTAATATTTTAACCTTGTCAGAGTCGACCCTTCTGTTGTTATATACATTGGTATCATAATACATAGAAATACACATCTGCCATAGAAACATATAAGAAATGGAAGTTGTATTCAACGACATGTGGTGTTCAACCTTTAACACTTGTCAGGTTTCATCTTCTCGATGGCTGATTACCTCAATTGCATTATTGACCCAGTCAGATCGGTAGTACCAGCTTCCAAGCATCTACCTCGCAGCCTCCAAAAAAACGTAATAATATGGTTCTTGAAACAAAAACCATCTGGCTAGACCGAGATACGGCTTTATAAAAGTCGCATTAAACGCTCAAACCCTGACCTCATTTGGCCAGGAGCTCTTGTGTTGGTCTGCAATGTCGGTAACACTCTACCATGCCCAGTAGATGAATTCTTGGTGTGTTAACAATCTGACAACAACATGGCTATTTATATACAACACATTACAGTATACATTTCAAATTATGGCCCTTTGTGTAATGATGTAATAACAAATAAATGAAAGGGGAATAACTTCAAAATTTATGAAATATAATATTTTACAATACTTATTCTATTTCTTAGCGTCATCGCTTGATGTTTCTTCATACTAACGAGAAAAAGTCGGTAGTATGAATACATTAATCAAGATATGATTCTAAGATTACACTACATAAATATATAAACACACAATTCGTGTATTCAACTTTGTTGATTCCTAAAGATTTTAGAATCGTCATAGCTTTTTAAACTTCTATTTGTCGTCTGCTAATTTTGAACTAAATTCCTAACTAATCCGGAAGTGCACACGAACACTAAACAGCTGATGTTGAAACTTGTAGAACACACTTGTTCCGGTCTGATGTAGTTACGGAATGTACAATGTTCTAATCGTTCATGTGTTGGATGTTTCACTGTAAAACCTTCTGGATTTCGATTGACTGCAGTGGTGTAGCTGTCAATGTTTAGGTCACACTTTCACACACGGATTTAAAATATCACTGGAAAGTTCCACACGCAGATACCACTGTCAAATTGGATAGTTCGCTTACGGTAAGTTTTGAGCGAATGTGGCACTGTTGTTGTTTCGTAATATATACAATTAATAAAGTTCGCTTTCTACCACACACTACACAATTATACACGACAATCACTACATTAATTAGTAAACTAAGAACACTATATATATTGGGAGTAACCCCTATCACATCACATCGTAGACGTTACACAGCTTTTTGTGAATGAAAAAAAAAATATTCACTGATGGATGGCTGTGTTGATCTGAGTGTATTTTACACACTGCACTCAGACATTGGTGCTTACTGGGTCGGTCGGACAACGGGACAAAAGATCGGCAATCGTGTTGGTTCTGCCTGGGATATGTCGAACCTCGAAGCTGTAATCTTGGAGTTTAAGAGACCAGCGCGCTACCATCTGGTTTGAAGGTACACCTGCATTTATAAATCGCAACGGGCTGCTGTCAGACTCCACAATGAAATGGCGTCCTAGAAGGAATCTGGACAATTTAGTTATACCCACCACTAAAGCTAGGGCTTCCAACTGAGGTATTGACCATGCCCGTTCTCTGGGTTTCAGTTTCCTGGAGACGAAGTACACAGGGTGAAGGATGTTATTGTGCTCTTGCAACAAGACTGCTCCAATCGCCACGGAGCTCGCGTCTGTACGCAATCTGAAAGGTAAATGGAGATTGGGCAATTTCAGGATGGGATTGTGTAAGCTATTATCAGAAAAACAAGATAATACTTTACGGAATGCAAATTTTAGGCATTCATTGCTTACAATTTTCTCCGGTTTATCTTTTGTTAGTAAGTTAGTAAATACTTCGGTCAGTTCGGAAAAATCAGGAATGACCTGCCGGTAATAATTTATCAGTCCCAACAAACTTCTGACTTGCTTTTTCGTAGTCGGAAGTGAGAGTTTTAGTATCTTGGACACAATGTTATCGTCTGTCGTGACAAAGTCATTGGATATTTTTTACCCCAAGAAGGATATTTCCTGGTAGGCTATGTCTACTTTTGCAGGCTTTACCGTCAGTCCGTGCTGTCTAATACGTTCAAATGTCTGTTCTAATGTCTTTATGTGCTCTGTCATCGTCTCTGTGTGAACACAGATGTCGTCTATATAGCAAATTATGTTAGGTATATCTACTAGTAAAAGTCGTGTCATACGTACGAATGTGGCTGGGGCATTGACAAGCCCAAATGGAAGTTTGCACCATTCGTACAGTCCCCAAGGTGTGGCAAACGCTGTCAGATGTCTGCTCTGTTCGTCTACCGCTATTTGCCAGTAGCCTTTAGTCATGTCTACCTTCGTAAAGAACCTAGCGTCTGTCAGTTCTGTCAGTAGCTCGTCAGAGTTTGCCATTGGCTCCAAATCTAGAAGAGTTATCTTATTGAGCTTTCTATAGTCGACACAGAGTCTTATCGTGTTGTCCTTTTTGCGTACTATGACCATTGGAGATGAGAAGTCTGATTGGGATCGTCTTATGATGTTTTTTTCTCTAAGTTGATGATCTCCTGATGTAATTGTTCTTTGTAATGTAATGGAATGGTGTGTGGTCTGCATTTTATGGGTGTGTTTGACATGAGTGTGATGTGATGCTGTACTAATTCTGTTTGTCCTGGGTTGTTAGAGAAGATGGTGTTGTACTGTTGTATTAGCTGTTTGCAACTGTCTGTTTCTGCTTGAGTTAACTTTGGGTTGATTTTGATCTCCTTCAAGCAGTTTGTCGTGTCTAATGCAGGTGTTGGAATTTCGTCACTAGCCTCGTCATCTTCATGATCTATTATCACTGTACAAGCTGTTGTATCGTCTTGTTCGTTGTCTCTGTTGTAGTATGGTCTTAGCATATTTATGTGGAATATTTTGTGTTTGTCTTTTATTTGGATCTCGTAGTCTACAGGTGAAATCTGTCTCGTCACTTTAAAAGGTCCCTGCCAAGAATCAGTCAATAAGTGTCTGTCACTAGGTAATAGAAGAAGAACGTCCTGTCCAGGTATCAACGTTATTGTCCTGTTACCTTTGTCAGCATACTGTCTATAAGTAGCACCAGATAATTTTAGTGCATTCTTTGCAATTATACAAGATTTGATGATTCTTTCACGCAATGATGTAACGTATACGTATGATGATATGGGTTTAAGTACTGGAGTGGAGTCAGTTAACATTTGATGATAAATAGTTAATGGGCCACGTGGTTTGGCACCATAGATAAGTTCAAAAGGAGAGAAACCGGTACTAGAATGTGGTACCTCGCGATAAGCAAAAAGAATAGCTGGTAGATTTACATCCCAGTTATTGGGGTGCTCTTGCGTGACTTTTGCAAGCATGTGCTTTAAATCGCCGTTAAATTTTTCTATAATTCCACTAGAGTGAGGATGGTACGGGGAATTGAAACATTGCTTCACTCCCAACATTTTGGTGAATGCTTGGGTAGATGCGGCGATAAACTGAGTGCCCCTATCTGATTGGATAGTGTCTGGAAATCCTATCCGAGAAAAAATATGGAAGAAAACTTCCATTATATCATTGGCAGTTATGTTCTTTAGCGGAATAGCTTCCGGCCAGCGGCTACATTGATCAATGCCAGTTAGAATATATTTATTCCCTCTAGTTGTTGTATGATTGAGAGGGCCCACTATGTCGACAGATAATTTTTCAAACGATCGACTGGCTAAGTCAGTGACTTGTAACTTTGCCTGTGGGTGTTTACGTTTTTTTACCAGTTTTTGGCAGATGTCACAACTTCTGCAATATTGTTTAATGTCATTGCAAAATTTGGGCCAATGAAACTGTGTTAATAATCTTGATCTGGTCTTAGCGTATGCCATATGCCCTGCAAGAGGTATATCATGGGCAAGATGTAAGGCTTGCTTACGATAATTAGTTGGCAAAACAGTTTGCTCTGTTGTGTTATCACCTCTGGTATAATACCTAGTGAGGATATCATTTTTCACAGCAAAATACCATTTTGCATTCTTGGTTACCTTTGGCTTTTGGCTGATCAGATTAAAATATTTTGACAATGAAGGGTCAGCCTTTTGAGCTGTTACAAACGTCTCCTTCATGGTGTTAGTAGGTAGTGATACTGGGCTAAGCATTTGTATAGCCTCAGTTTGATTACTTTCATCTTGCACTCTAGCAGTAGATCTGGTTACTGCGTTCACACATTCAATGATATCAGATGGTGATGAAACAATGTTATCAATGATGTCATGAGATCTTAGTGCTACATTAGCTACCATACATTCAATAGGTGGTGTAACATTATCAATGATGACATTGGATGGTGATGTTATGCTATCATCAATACACAGAGATGTTATGTCATGAGGTTTATCATTCACCTCTGGTAAATTTCCAATTATTATATCACACACTGGGTTTGTTAATGCAGCGCACTTTACTTTCCCAGTGAGGAAAGGTGTTTCAATATATGCCCATGCTAGTGGGTATTTCTCAATATTGCCTGAGAATGTTCTGCATGTTACGTGCCTGCCTGTATAGTCTGTAGACATTATGAACGTTCTCTTCAAACCAATCAGTGAGCTTCCCGTGTCCCGAAGGACTGTAGCAGACTTGACATTCACGTATCCGTGATGGACGTTTATCCTGCCTTTGGAATCTACTACAAAATTAGCTTCTTCATTGGCAATAGGAATGGAGTGGCCGCATGTTAAAATGCCATCTTCATAAAAGGTGTTACAAACAGTACATTTATTTGCGTTAAACATGTCAAAAGCCTGTGCTGAGTTCACATGATGTTTCTCTGATTGTTCTTCATCTGACGATGAACTGTCAAACAAGGCGGCATTTGCTTTGTTGGTCATTTGCCTACCTTTACAATCCTGGCGATAGTGTCCGTGCGCCTTACAGAGGAAACATTTACGCAAATTTCTGAAGGATCTACGCTCCTTATCTTGTCTGTTTACCATGTTTTGTAGATAAGTATGATATGCGGGGTTCTTGTCGCACATCTCACCTTGATGATGTGAAATTTTACAATATTTACAGTGATTATACTTCTCAGATGTAGGCTTATAAGGTTTCTGCCTACTATAGGGTTTGTCATAGTTAGCCGATGCTACAAAATTTATGTCAGTAGCTTCACTGGCAAAACAATGTTTGTTGGCTGTGTAATACGCCGAACCACGTCTCTCAATCTCATCTACACTAGTGCATTCATTCTCCTGCAAAAATTTTGAAAATGCTGATGGAATGGATGAAATTACTTTATCTCTAATGATCAGATCTTCTAATCTTTGATAATTTTTGTCAATTTTAGCTGCTGAATTCCATTTGGTACATATATCTCGGACTAAGCAGAGGTAATCAGAGAACGTTTGAGTCGGTTTTGGGCTCAACTTGCTGAATTGTTCTCTGTAACCTGCCTCATCTAACATAAAATGTGCCATAATCTTTGATTTCAGATAATGGTAATCTTTTCTGAGGTCTTTGGGGATGGTCTCAATGACTTTAAGAGGCTCCCCTGATAAACTCCTCATATAAACAATATTCCATTCAGACAGTGGAACCTGGTAATGTTCCATTAAAGTCTCAAAATTTTGGGTAAAGGCTGCGATGCAGTCACCCGAGGTATAATTACGTACAATACCTTGATATTTCTTGTACTGGTTTTCTTTCTCCAGTCTCTCAGATTTCTTAGACTCTTTGTTAATGGCAGTCTCAGTATCAAGTTGCTTTATCTTTAACTGTAACTCCAGTTCTTCTCTCTTACTCTGAGCTGTTATCTCTGCCTTCTTTAATTCTGTTTCTCTTTCCATCTCTGCTTTCTTTAATTCTGTTTCTCTTTCCATCTCTGCTTTCTTTAATTCTGTATCTAATTCGGCTTGTTTTGTCTTAGCAGACAGTTCTAGTTCTGCCTGTTTTGCTGCGGTTGCTGCTTCTGCTTGCTTTAAGGCTGCTCCAGTTTCTGCCTGCTTTAATGCTCTTTCAGCTGCTCTTTCATCGCGTTCAGTAGCTTTCTCGCGAAGGTATTCAGAGTATTTATTCTCACTCCACTTCATTAGCTCATCACCTGTTAACTTTAATTTTAACCCCATATCGATGAAATCATTTAATGACGACATGATGGAAAATGCAAATGAAATACCAGCCACACAATTTGTTATAAGTGGTTAGTAAAGTAAACAATTTACAATTGTGTTCTATTGACAATACGTGCCTAAATTTGCATCCTTAAAGTATATGAAAAGAAAAATATACTCAAGTACCCTGGATGCGGTGAAGAACGGTTGGAAATCGGGCTAGGAACTGTAGGGTCGCTACTTCGAAAACACAAATGACCTCTACGGGCAAGGGTTTCAGATGGTACGGAAAACCTGCTTTATTTTTGGAGGAAATAAATTAGCGTCTATTTGATGTGGTGTGCCTGCTTGTCACTAAGTATTAATTAGGTTTGTATGGCGTTGTGTGTAATTGTAGGTCGTAATGTTGTCCGTCAACAATTTTTTTTTTCAAAACACAAGTCACTTTCTTTCCCAAAACTTTTTGCGTTCCACAACTCAATTCACAAAGACAATCTACATATATCTCAACACTCTATAACATTGATGACACATCACTTACATCAAGATGACATTCAGTAAGGACATAGACATCAAGTTTACAAGATGGCGACAAGGTCACAATGGCGACAAGATCACAATGTCGACAAGGTCAAAACGGTGACAAGTTCAACAATCACAAATGTTTTACACGTTTACAAGATCAAACAATATGTATGCACTGTACGTTTACAAATAGTCTCCATGTTTAAACAATGTAGTAATATATCAAAATGAGCCTTCCACGATCACATTTACATGTACCATAAAGTTTGACAAAAATTCTAAGTTCTCAAACTCTAGTTTTAAATGTTAATTACATAAACATGTTCATTTCAAAGCCGGACGAATGCCACCACGTCCACACATGTCAGGGTCTTAAACTTGGCTCGCTAACCTAACACATGTGAGACAGTACACGTACAACGTGATTCGACTTAAGACTCAACGACACAACGTTCAATGGATTTATTTACAGATCATATACAGTACGATGATCACTACAAGATATACTTGACACTTCAATACACTTACATACACAATACAGCTCACAGTCTATCTCTCAAGATGTCCAGACACTCGACTTTCAGGCACAGAAACCACACAACGCCTTTCTCTCATCTTGCGTCCAGTCGAGTCCACGTCCCAGAGCTGTCTGCCTATAGCTCGCAACTTGCCTCCCACCTGAAGTGGCTTCACGAGGCATGCGTGTGTCTTGCGTCGTCCTTGCCTGACCGCTGGCCGTCTCGTCAGCCAGCAACCTCGCAGGCAGGTAACTACTACTCGCCTGGCGGCGTAACGAAGTTACGGCATCCCTGCTGGGGACTAAGTCGCCTGGCGGGCGTAACGATGTCACTGCATCACTGCACTACTCTAGACTCTGACAACAACTGATCCCTTAAACTTCACAAATGTGACAAACACAACTGATCCCTTAAACTTCACAAATGTGACAAACACAACTGATCCCTTAAACTTCACAAATGTGACAAACACAACTGATCCCTTAAACTTCACAAATGTGACAAACACAACTGATCCCTTAAACCTAACAAATGTGACAAACTCAATTGATCCCTTTAACTTCACATATTACGTTAAGACATTCTTGATGAAATTCTACAAGAACATTAGTTTGTCATTTGTCACTAAATTTTCGAGTTTTTCTCATAACAACCCCCCCCCCCCCCCCCCCCCCCCCCCCCCCCCACTCCTCCAAACAAAACACAAAAATAATAATTAACTGCCTAAGTTTTAAAACCAATTTACGCACGGCTATTGTTTGTTTCATGTAGAACTGTCGCGTTGGTTTTTTTTTTCTTCTTCTATCCATCGGAAGTATTCTTTGTATTTACCTCAGAAACCACATTCCACCCGCCATTAGATGTTTCTCAGCATGTCTACTTAGTGTCCATATACAACATATACAACAGCGTCCGACGGCTACCAGTGCCAGTTCTGGGTTGGTTGACGAGATCCCTCATTCTCCCCATCTACCTCACTTGTCTGGCCCTGCCACTTCTTACTCCCGATCTTTCTTGACCAAACTGCACTCATTGGGTGGTGTCGCCACTCTCGCCCCGGCCGCCTTAACTCCCTTAATATGTTTCGTGCTAGTCACCGCGCCACGAGAACATTCGTGTTTACAGACACTCGACTGAGGGCGTTTAAGTCAAGGTAAGGATATCCAGTACATGATTAAAAATAGACACACGCACCATCGCGGCGTAAACAGCCGTTCATGCATGACCCACTATCGGTGTCACCCGAACCGGATCATTTTCTTCTTGTTTCTACCTATGCCCTTAAACCTTTGTTTAGGTATAAGCTGTCTACCAGCTCACATCAACCTGCCCTGTCCTTTCACGTAAACTCCATGGCCGGATGGATAAGAGGGCTCGCACTTAAACTTTAGTTGTGCTGGTGGTGACGTAGCGGGTTCAGCTTCTACACGGTCAGTTGGGCTAAAATATTCACTTCTCGTCCTTGACTTGGGAGCGTAAATGACAAGTACCTCAGAATGGGTTCGCTTGATGGCAAGGGACAGTAGTAGTAAGGGAATCTAATCCACACGCAAAAATCAGTCCAGTGCACTAGAAGTGGTAGCATGTGTATGGACAACGCTTGAGTTCAAAATGAGCGAACATTAAAAAAAATAACCCGCCTGCCTCACGCTCCGGAGGTTGTGGGTTCGATTCCCACCTACGTGGTACGGTTCACAATTCTTCGAGATTCAGAAGGCGGAAAAAGAAAAAAAAACTAAGCTTAACAAGACTCAATGCGCTTGGCGGGTATATGATGCTAGGCCATATTTGTATAGATCAATCGATCAATCGATACTGGGTGGAAGTATCATTACCCGATACTCGGTGGATCGGTGAAGATATCGTCAAGTGCCTTGCCGATTGGCGTAGGTGATTATGGGGGGGGGGGGGGGGGAGAAAGAGAGAGATCATGCCCCTTCTCAACTTGCAGTCTCCAACTGCCTGTGTCAGTGCCTGCATTGACACACTACAATGCCACTAGAGAAAGCTGTTCAGAATTGTCTCTCGCTGTCGTCTTCGATCTCTCTTTCCAGTTGTCGCAATATATGTTCCAGATTTTGTTTTCTCATACAAAAATGTTTCTCAAAAAATGACCACTGTCTTGTCTTTGTGTTTTTCTTAGCATCTAAACCTCCGTAGACATAGTTAGAGACAGGGGTGTTTAACAACGAAACGAAACAGAAGAAAAAGGAGGGCTAGGGGGATTGATGTTGGGAACGTGCACATAAACAAGAACTGAGAATGAATGTGTGTGCGTGTGTGTGTGTATATATATATGCGTGTGTGTGTGTGTGTGTGTGTGTGTGTGTGTGTGTGTGTGTGTTGCAAGTACTGTGCAGGACTTTGCGATCAACCCCTGGATGATTCACTAGGCAATTGTATCTTCAGTAGTTTGTGCATGCTGTCGGAACTAGAAGTTAAATTTGAAGCCCAGCTGACTGGTGTCATGTCCTCCTCCTCCTCCTCCTCCTCCTGCCTGCCCGCCCGCCATCTTTCTCTCTCAGGTTACTGTTGCATCTATCCGTATCATTCTTCAAGTTAGTCTTCACTAACTTGTCTCAGATGTTTGTTTGTTTGTTTGTTTGTTTGTTTGTTTGTTTACGTTCGCTTCCTTTGAACCCAGGTAATCCACACATGTGCTCCTACCTCTAGTCTACTGGACTGATTTTTGCGTGTGGATTAACTTTCTCTATCACCAGTGTACCTAGACATCTGCGGTATTTATAATTTATGTCCTCAAGTTAAGGGCGAGACGTCAACACCGTAAACCAGCCTGTCATTAGGAAGTCCTGTGATTGAATCTGACAACAGACTGACCGAAAACACTATGTCTAACCCCTGCACAAACATAAGTCATCAAGACAAGATATTTATAAGGGCGGACTGACGCCAGGCAACCCAATACTTGAGATTAGCAAAGGTCAACGCAACATTTCACCAAAAGACTGCCACTTCACAGAAAGTACAATCGGCAACCAAAGCCATTGTTTGACATTTGCTCTTAACTACAGCCGCTCTTGATTATATAATCCGAGTTGTTTGGCTGCAAATGATGACGGCCACGCGGAAACCAAGAAAGAATTTGCTCGGATTTCAGGTTAATTCTGTCTGTCACCTGACGTTGCGCAACCGATGCCAAACAGGGTAAATAACCATTACGAAGAGATCATAATTAACTTCGTTTAAAAGAGTTATTAAATACACTGTGGGCGTGACCAGTGGAAAGCGTTATAAGTGAGTCATATTCTTTTCTTTCGACTTTTATCCCCAATTGGAGCATCAACAACTCACACCTATCTGTTGCTATCTCCTGGAGATCTGTCCATGGTCTCCCTATATTAATCATTTCTGTCTAAATTCTCTTCTCCTTGTATTTTCAGGCCCCCTGTTATTTCAGGTTTTCTCAAAGTGTGTCCTATTCATCGTCAGCGTTTTTTCCTCATTGGAATTTGTTTAGTTATCTCAATGAGAGTTGGTTGTTTTTGTCATATCATTTTAGTCCCACTATTCTGCGCAGACATCAATTAGTGAATGTTTCAGGAGTGTTAGCAATTTTGTTAGCCCATAGAAAGAATGGAAGATAATAGGGAAACAAAACTCGCATACACCCAGGAAATAAATGACCGTAGACCCCGAGGTAGACCAAGAAGACGGTGGAGAGATAATATACTACAGACCTACACGCACTTGGAATCAGCGACTGGCAAGAGAAGGTCAACCAGAGAAAATCAACTTTATAAATCAAATCAACTTTATTTTAATAGGGTCACAAATTGGGCACGCAGGCCCGTCTTAAATTCGGCCCTTCCAATCACTCATCTTTCGTTCATCAATGGTACATTATACATTTCCCTAGGAAGAAAAAAGAACATTGTCAAATGAATGTTGTAAACATAAACAATGCAAATTACCATGTTATGAGGCACATCTCCCACCCACCCACACATCACCCCCCCCCCACACACACACACACCCACCCACACACACACCCAGGGACACATAATACCCCACCAATCTACCCCTCCCCCTCCAACAATCCCCCACCCACACACACTGCCCTCACCTGTTCCCCCAACCCACACACACTCACCAGCCACACAAACATCCCCCACGAACCCACACATCCCGCACCCACCCACATACACATCCTAACCCACACACCCACCCCCCACTCACACATCCTCTACCCACCCACCCACACCCCCAACCACCTATCCCCCAACCACACCTCAAGACGAATGGAGACGGCTTGTATATTCAGCAAAGAACCTCAATGGCTCGGAACGCTGAAGAAGAAGAAGAAGTTCTCCATATTGCTTACTATATATAGTAGGAAGTTTGTGGTGTGTCGGCTTGGCCAGTTCCTATAGTCTTCGTTTATTATTCTGTCAATCCAGGTACACCTGAATAGGTACTCCACCTGATTTATAAAGCGCCACTGCCGAACAGCCGAAACCACTGAAATTACTGTGTGAGTATTTTTGCTGTATATTTTAGCTTGAATGATTTATCTAATCCCTTTAGTTTATGTTCTGTGATTTCTGCAGTATGTACCTGACGAGATAAAACGAACTCTTGTTGTTTACACAAACAGGATGGAGCTGCCTAATTGCTAACATATCGTTTGTGGTTTATCTGCGTAAATTCACTAAGGGAATACGTTGTTTTGAAAATACGTTGGAAAGACAACAGATGTGATCGGGAAAGTCAATGGACACTTTATACTGATGCTTCTGTAACACCGTTACAAAACATTAACAAAAGTTAAGGTCTATAAAACGGTTACACCGTACAACTTCTCAGACCTCGTAAACTTACCATATTTTACAGTAAAGGAATGCGTGTGTTTACATAGAAATGTAACAGATAATACATATAAAAAGGAGCAAAGAATGAATATAATTATGAAACGGCAGACATTCTGATGTAACAACAGAGCATTTTTAACAAGGACGTCATATGCGATAAGGAATCGGCAATCGCGGTGATGAAAAAGCTTGCTGGAGATCTCAACGCGATTAAAACAACAGTATAATGTGTATCTGAAACCAGGATCGAAATCTGAGAAGGCAGCAAGAAGAGGGAACGACGTGTGAACGTACTGAGAACATAAACATAGCGAGAGAAATTGTAAACATATATAGAGATAAAGGTAGCCTTACAGTAGTGTACAGATAGAAGAGCTGTAGATTAGCTGTAGATAGAACTCACACGCCCCGATAAATAGCTCCCGTTACCTTGGATGTAATATTTCTAGAGTAAGCAAACTTTACACAGTTCAGTTGAGCCAAGAACAAACATCACAACACTCGGGACATTACCATACGTGCTCAGTCTTCATCTTCAACAGCCAACGAAGAGTTCCAATACTAATGATTCCAGTAGCAATCTGATTTACACAAATGCATACCGAAGTTGGACATATGTACTGAGGTAGCTAACGAGGTGTGAAAGACGAGAAAGAATATTGAAATGACGGGGGAGGAGGGCAAGCAGAAGAAGATAGCTTTAACTGATTCATTGTCGAAGGATAATATATCGCCACATGCTACCTTCCATTTGAACACAAGGGCGATATATCGCCATACTAGGGTCATCGTGTCATTTGTTTTGTTTCGTAGCATTTTACGCAATTTCAATGCTCAGTGAACGGAAATTTACATTATAATATTTGTTCATTTGATTGTGTGCCGTATTTGGTCCTAACCTACTGTTAGTTTGGGACCGAATCAGTTAAATTGCCGTTAGTGTTGTTGATTGTAAGTCATATATCTACGTGCATTTCTGTCATCTCTGTCTTGCCCTGCATCGTTATATGCCGTGTCTCCTCCCGCTCCGCCCCCTAGTTCCTCCTCTGATTTCTACTTCTTCCTCTTCTTGTGTGAGTGTTAATCAATATCTGTGAATGTATTTCCCTTTCTAGTACACCAGCCGGTGTAGTTCTTGGTATGCGCGCTATTATACAGAGCTGTGTTGTTTTAGTCAGATAAGAATGAGCTACCGTATGTCGGGCGGAGCTCACCAAACTCGACATCCCACACTGTGCCAACGGCTTTGGTCGAAGCTCCAACAGGCGGACAGATAGAGCATTGCTTTGTTGATCTGGCAGCGTCTGCAGCTTGTCTTGCTCTAGCTGTATTGGTGTTCCCTTTCTTCTGGAGTAAACTAGGCAGGCCGAGAGAGGAATCATGCTGCATGGGCAACACAAGGTCTCTAAATTCGGCCCAGGCTTTGTGTTATGGAGAGTGTCAGAGTCCACAAAGGGGACATTGATGCAGTGACATCGTTACGCCCGCCAGGCGACTTAGCTCCCAGTAGGGACGCAGTAACTTCGTTACGCCGCCAGGCGAATAGTGGTTACCGGCCTGCAAGACTGCTGGCTGACAAGCGACCAGCGGTCAAGCAAGGACGACGCTAAACGCACGCATGCCTCGTGACGTCACCTGAGGTGAGAGGCGAGTTGCGAATTAGCGGCAGACAGCTCTGGGACTTCGACTCGGACAGACGTGTGCAGAGAGAAAGGCGTTGTGTGGTATCTGTACTGAAAGTCGAGTGTCTGGACATCTTGAGTGAGACTTGTGAGCTGTATGTAAGTGTATTGAAGTATCGAGTATATATTGTTGTGATCATCGTTCTGTATTTGATATGTGAATAAATCCATAGAACGGTGTGTCGTTGAGTCTTACGTCAAATCACGTTGTACTTGTACTGTCCCACACTGTTAGGTTAGCGAGCCAAGTTTAAGACCCTGACAAGTGTGGACGTGGTGGCATTCGTCCGGCTTTAAAATGAACGTGTTTATGTGAGTAACGATTTGAAACTAGAGTTTGTGAACGTAAAATTTGTGTCAAACTTTATAGTACAAGTATTGTGATCATGGAAGGCTCATTTTGATTAGTAACTACATTGTTTAAACATGTGTAAAGCTATTTGTAAACGTACAGTGCATACATATTGTTTGTTCTTGTAGGCGTGTAAAACATTTGTGATTTGTGAAACTTGTCAACGTTTTGACCTTGTCGACATTGTGATCTTGTCGCCATTTTGACCTTGTCGCCATCTTGTAAACTTGATGTCTATGTCCTTACTGAATGTCATCTTAATGTAAGTGATGTGTCATCAATGTTGTAGAGTGTTGAGATACTTGTAGATTGTCTTTGTGAATTGAGTTGTCGGAAGCAAAAAGTTTGGAAAGAAAGTGACTTGTGTTTTGAAAAAAAATTGTTGACAGACAAACTTACGACCTACAACTACACCATACAAACCTAATCAACACTTAGTGACAAGCAGGCACACACAAACAAATAGACGCTAATTTATTTTCCTCCAAAATAAAGCAGGTTTTTCCGTACCATCCGAAACCTTGCCGTAGAGGTCATTTGTGTTCTCGAAGTAACGACCCTACAGTTCCTAGCCCGATTTCCAACCAATCTTCACCGCACCGAGGGCACTTGAGTATATTTTTCTTTTTCTATACTTTAAGGAAGCAATTTGAGGCACGTGCTGTCAATAGAAATCAATTGTAAATTGTTTATTACTAACCACTTATAACATATTTTGTGTGGCTGGTATTTCATTGACATTTTTCATCATGTCTTCATTGAATGATTTCATCGATATGGGGTTAAAATTGAAGTTAACAGGTGATGAGTTAACAAAATGGAGTGAGAATAAATACTCTGAATACCTTCGCGAGAAGGCTACTGAACGCGATGAAAGAGCGGCTGAAAGAACATTAAAGCAAGCTGAGATAGATAGTGAATTAAAGAAGGCAGAAATAGCAGCTCAGAGTAAGAGAGAAGAGCTGGAGTTACAGTTGAAAATGAAACAACTTGACACTGAGACTGCCATTAACAAAGAGTCAAAGAAATCTGAGAGACTGGAGAAAGAAAACCAGTACAAGAAATATCAAGGTATTGTACGTAATTATACCTCGGGTGACTGCATCGCAGCCTTTACCCAAAATTTTGAAACTTTAATGGAACATTACCAGGTTCCACTGTCTGAATGGAATATTGTTTACATGAGAAGTTTGTCAGGGGAACCTCTTAAAGTCATTGAAACCATCCCCAAAGACCTCAGAAAAGATTACCATTATCTGAAATCTAAGATTATGGCACATTTTATGTTAGACGAGGCAGGTTACAGAGAACAATTCAGTAAGTTGAGCCCAAAACCAACTCAAACGTTCTCTGATTACCTCTGCTTAGTCCGAGATATATTCACCAAATGGACTTCAGCAGCCAAAATCGACAAAAATTATCAGAAATTAGAAGATCTGATCATTAGAGACAAAATTGTAACATCTATTCCTCCAGCATTTTCTAAATTTTTGTTAGAGAATGAATGCACTAGTGTGGATGAGATTGAAAGACGTGGTTCGGCGTACTACACAGCCAACAAACATTGTTTTGCCACTGAAGCTACTGACATTAACTTTGTAGCAGCGGCTAACTATGACAAACCCTACAGTAGGCAGAAACCTCATAGGCCTACCTCTGAGAAGTTTAACCACTGCAATTATTGTAAATTTTCACATAATCAGAATGAAATGTGCGATAAACAACCAGGATACCATACGCACCTATTAAACATGGTAAACAGACAAGATCAGGAGCGTAAATCCTTCAGAAGTTTGCGTAAATGTTTCCTCTGTAAGGCGTACGGGCACCATCGAAAAGATTGTAAAGGTAGGCACATGACCAACAAAGCAAATGCCGCCTTGTTTGACAGTTCGGTGTCAGACGAAGAACAGCCAGAGAAACACCCTGTGAACTCAGCACAGGCTTTTGACATATTTAGCGCAAATAAATGCTCTGTTTGTAACACCTTCTATGAAGATGGTATTTTAACATGCGGTCACACCATCCCTATTGCCAATGAAGAAGCTAATTTGGTAGTAGACTCAAAAGGCAAGATAATCATCCATCACGGATATGTGAATGGCAAGGCAGCTACAGTCCTTCGTGACACAGGCAGTTCACTTATTGGTCTAAAGAGAACGTTCATAAGGCCTACAGACTATACAGGCAGGCACGTAACATGCAGAACATTCTCAGGCAATATTGAGAGATACCCATTAGCATGGGCATATATTGAAACACCTTTCCTCACTGGGAAAGTAAAGTGTGCTGCATTAACAAACCCAGTGTGTGATGTAATTATTGGAAATTTACCAGAGGTGAATGATAAACCTCATGACATAACATCTCTATGTATTGATGATAACATAACATCACCATCCAATGTCATTGAAAATGTCACACCACCTATTGATTGTATTTTAAATGTAGCTAATGTAGCACTAAGTTCTCATGACATCATTGATAACATTGTTCCATCACCATCTGATATCAGTGAATGTGTGAACGCAGTAGCGAGATCTACTGCTAGAGTGCAAGATGAAAGTAATCAAACTGAGGCTATACAAATGCTTAGCCCAGAATCACTACCTACTAACACCATGAAGGAAACATTTGTAACAGCTCAAAAAGCTGATCCTTCATTGTCAAAATACTTTAATCTGATCGGCCAAAAGCCAAAGGTAACAAAGAATGCAAAATGGCATTTTGCTATGAAAAATGATATACTCACCAGGTATTACACCAAAGGTGACAATACAACAGAGCAAACTGTTTTGCCAACAAATTATCGCAAGCAAGCCTTACATCTTGCTCATGATATACCTCTTGCAGGGCACATGGCATACGTTAAGACCAGATCAAGGTTATTGACACAGTTCCATTGGCCAAAATTTTGCAATGACATTAAAGAATATTGCAGAAGTTGTGACACCTGCCAGAAACTGGTAAAAAAAAGGAAAAAACCCACAGGCAAAGTTACAAGTTACTGACTTAGCCAGTCGACCTTTTGAAAAACTATCTGTTGACATAGTGGGCCCTCTTAATCATACAACAACTAGAGGGAATAAATATATTCTAACTGTCATTGATCAATGTAGTCGCTGGCCAGAAGCGATTCCGCTAAAGAACATTATTGCCAATGATATAATGGAAGTTTTCTTCCATATTTTTTCTAGGATAGGTTTTCCAGATACTATCCAATCTGATAGGGGCACTCAGTTTATTGCCGCATCTACCCAAGCTTTCACCAAAATGTTGGGAGTGAAGCAATGTTTCAATTCCCCTTACCATCCTCACAGTAGTGGAATTGTGGAAAAATTTAACGGGGATCTAAAGCACATGCTTGCCAAAGTAACGCAAGAGCACCCCAATAACTGGGATGTATATCTACCAGCTATTCTTTTTGCTTATCGCGAGGTACCTCATTCTAGTACCGGTTTCTCTCCTTTTGAACTTATCTATGGTGCCAAACCACGCGGCCCATTAACCATTTATCACCAAATGTTAACTGACTCTACTCCAGTACTTAAACCCATATCATCATACGTATATGTCACATCATTGCGTGAAAGAATCATCAAATCTTGTGTTATTGCAAAGAATGCACTAAAACTATCTGGTGCTACGTATAGACAGTATGCTGACAAAGGTAACAGGACGATAACTTTGACACCTGGACAGGACGTTCTTCTTCTACTACCTAGTGACAGACACCTATTGACTGATTCTTGGCAGGGACCTTTTAAAGTGACGAGACAGATTTCACCTGTAGACTACGAAATCCTCATAAAAGACAAACATAAAATATTTCACATAAATATGCTAAGACCATACCACAACAGGGACAACGAACAAGACGATACGACAGCTAGTACAGTGATAATAGATCACGAAAACGACGATGCTAGTGACGAGATTCCAACGCCTGCATTAGACACCACAAACTGCTTGAAGGAGATCAAAATCAACCCAAAGTTGACTCAAGCAGAGACAAACAGTTGCAAACAGCTTATACAGCAATACAACACCATCTTTTCCAACAACCCAGGACAATACAATAAGACTGTGCATCGACTATAGGAAGCTAAATAAAATAACTGTTCTAGATTTAGAAACAATGACAGAGCACATTAAGACGTTAGAACAGACATTTGAACGTATTAGACAGCACGGACTGACTGTAAAGCCTGCAAAAGTAGACATAGCCTACCAGGAAATAACTTTCTTGGGGTACAAAATATCCAATGGCTTTGTCATGACAGACGATAAAATTGTGTCCAAGATACTAAAACTCTCACTTCCGACTACTAAGAAACAAGTCAGAAGTTTATTGGGATTAATAAACTATTACAGGCAGTTCATTCCTGATTTTTCCGAACTGACCGAAGTGTTTACTAATTTACTAACCAAAGACAAACCAGAGAAAATTGTAAACAATGAATGCCTACAAATTGCATTCCGAAAAGTGCTATCATATTTTTCTGATAATAGTTTGAATAATCTCATCCTCAAATTGCCCAACCTCCGTTTACCTTTCAGATTGCGTACAGATGCTAGCTCCGTGGCGATTGGAGCAGTCTTGTTGCAGGAGTACAACAACATACTCCATCCCGTTTACTTCGTATCCAGAAAACTAAAAGCCAGAGAACGGGCTTGGTCCATTCCTCAGTTGGAAGCCCTAGCTTTAGTGGTAGGTATAACCAAATTGTCCAGATTTCTTCTAGGACGTCACTTTATCGTGGAATCTGACAGCAGCCCTTTACGGTTTATAAATTCAGGAGTACCCTCAAATCATATGGTAGCGCGTTGGTCTCTTAAACTTCAAGATTACAGCTTTGAGGTTCGACATATTCCAGGCAGATCCAATTCAATTGCCGATCTTTTGTCCCGTTGTCCGACCGACCCAGTAAGCACCAATGTCTGAGTGCAGTGTGTAGTACACTCGGACCGACACAGCCAGTCATTAGTGAATTATTTTTTCCATTCACAAAAAGCTGTGCAATGTCTACAATATTGTGATAGGGATTACCCCCATTATAAATAGTGTTCTTATTTTACTAGTTCATGTAGTGATTGTCGTGTATAATTGTGTAGTGTGTGGTAGAAAGCCAACTTTATTAATTGTATATACCAAGAACAATAACAGTGCCACATTCGCGCAAGTACTTACCTTAAGCGAACTATCCAAGTTGACAGTGACATCTGCGTGTGGATCATTCCATTTTAATGACGAGTATGAATGTGTAAACTGAACATTGACAGCTACTCCACTGCAGTGAACCGAAATCCATAATGTTCGGTAGTGAAACATCCAACATGAACATTCAATCGTAATCCAGAAGGTTTTGTGAAACATCGGACACATGAACTGTGAGAAAGGTACTTTCCGTAACTACATCAAACCGGAACAAGTGTGTTCTACAAGCTTCAACATCAGCTGATGTTAATGTTCGTTTGTACTTCCGGATTAGTTAGAAATTTAGAGTAAAATTAGCAGACGACAAATAAAAGTTAAAATATCTATGACGATTCTAAAATCTTTAGGAATCTATAAAATGAAATACACGAATTGTGTGTTTATTTATTTATGTAGTGTAATCTTAGAATCATATCTTGATTAATTTATTCATATTACCGACTTTTTCTCGTTAATATGAAGAAACGTCAAGCGGTGACACTAAGAAATAAAATAATTATTGTAAATTATTGTATTTCATGAATGTTAAAATTATTTCCCTTTCATTTATTTGTTATTACATCCTTACACAAAGGGCCATAATTTGAAATGTATATTCTAATGTGTTGTGTATAAATAGCCAAGTGTTGCCAGACTATTGACACAACAGGGAGACATCTACTAGCAGGGCAGAGGGTTGCCGACATTGCAGACCAACACGAGAGCTACTGACCAAATAAGGGCAGGGTTTGAGCGTTTTATACGACTTATATAAAGTCGTATTTCGGTCTAGCTAGATGGTTTTTGTTTCAAGAACCATATTATTAGGTTTTTTTCTATTTGCTGCGAGGTAGATGCGTGAAGCTGGAACTACCGATCTGACTGGGTCACTCATGCAATTGAGGTAATCAGCCATCGAGATGATGAAACCTGACAAGTGTTAAAGGTTGAACACCACATGTCGTTGAATGCAACTTCCATTTCTTATATATTTCTATGGCATATGTGTATTTATTTGTATTTGATAGAAATGTACATAACAATAGAAGGGTCGACTCTGACAAGGTTTAAATATTAACCCATTATGTATATATATGTTACATGAAAGATGACATCTTTCATGAATTTGCCGGGGGAGCGCGTCAGAGTCCAGAAAGGGGACATTGATGCAGTGACATCGTTACGACCGCCAGGCGACTTAGCTCCCAGTAGGGACGCAGTAACTTCGTTATGCCGCCAGGCGAATAGTGGTTACCGGCCTGCAAGACTGCTGGCTGACAAGCGACCAGCGGTCAAGCAAGGACGACGCTAAACGCACGCATGCCTCGTGACGTCACCTGAGGTGAGAGGCGAGTTGCGAATTAGCGGCAGACAGCTCTGGGACTTCGACTCGGACAGACGTGTGCAGAGAGAAAGGCGTTGTGTGGTATCTGTACTGAAAGTCGAGTGTCTGGACATCTTGAGTGAGACTTGTGAGCTGTATGTAAGTGTATTGAAGTATCGAGTATATATTGTTGTGATCATCGTTCTGTATTTGATATGTGGATACATCCATAGAACGGTGTGTCGTTGAGTCTTACGTCAAATCACGTTGTACTTGTACTGTCCCACACTGTTAGGTTAGCGAGCCAAGTTTAAGACCCTGACAGAGAGATATAACTCCGCTTTACAAACTATCGTCTGTCAAGATGGCCAGGTGCCACTCAGTGTTGTGTTCCAGTTTCAACCTGTTTTATTGTACCACAAAATTTGTCTTCGTCCATCTTTCGAGGTGGGCGAGTCACACTTAATTATGCACTTCAGGGGCCAGTGTGTCCGACTTCTGCAATCATTTGCGTCAAGTTTGCTTTCTTTAGGCAGATTCCAGCCAATAACGGATGTTCAGTCTGCCCGCGGAGATGTTTCCTTTACCTAACAATGTTGCCCGAGACAGTCGCCAAACTACAACATTAAGTCAATCACTGGATAATAACATTGAGATGGTCACCAAGCTACAACATTAAGTTAATCACTGGACAATAACATTGAGACAGTCACCAAACTACAACATTAAGACAATCGACAGTCACCAAACTACAACAATAAGACAATCACTGGTCAATAACATTGAGATGGTCACCAAACTACAACATTAAGACAATCACTGGACAATAACATTCAGGTGGTCACCAAACTACAAAATTAAGTCAATCACTATCACATCACAACAATTATTGAACTATATTGTCAAAGCCGTCACTGAACACCGAAATTAAGACAATCATTGGCAATAACAATGAGACATTCACTGAAAAATAACACTGAGACAATCGTGGAACAACAACATTTAAAACAATCACTGAACAGCAACATTGAAAAAAATCACTGAACAACAACATTGAAAAATCACTGAACAAAAACATTTAAAACAATCATTGAACAACAACAACAACAACAACAAAATTAAAACAATAATTCAAATATAATAATCAACCAACACAGATCATTAATTTTTGTATAATTTATTACGCAAAACTGAGCAAAAACAGACAGAAAACACTGAATCAATACAATGGACAACGTATACAATGAACAAAGAAATGTTAAAGTGTTGGATACAACCATTACCCTACGTCAATCTGAACAAATGTCACAGAACATTGATCAGTAATGTGGGTGTGTCGCAAGTTATTCATGAAAACAACGCTGACGGAATCCAATCATAACATTAAAACAATAACCTAGTTTTCGCCTGTACGAATAGAGAAAAGAGACAAGAGGAAGGGCCTGGAAACAGCAAGCATCATTAACCAAAGTAACAATGAATAGATAATCATTATTGTTACACCATAAGCCAACTTCTAGTAGTTGTGTTTTCCTAAGTCATTAATAATAATAATAATAATAATAATAATAATAATAATAATAATAAATATATTCATAATATCAATAATAATAGTTAGTTGCATATCCTTTACAGGACTTCACAGTCAACACCACCAATTTTTGCTGTTGTGCTCTCATGGCAAGTTTACGTTCAGTAGTTTGCCTCAATAATAATAGTAATGATAATAACATGAAAATAATAATAATAATATTTATAGCAATAATAATAAGAAAAAGAATAATGATAATAATAAAAATAACAATAATAATAATAGCAAAGATAATAATAATAATGATGATAATTATATTAACAATATCAATAACTGTTATAATAATAACAATGATAATAATAACAATTCATAACATTAAAACGATAACCTAGTTTTCGCCTGTACGAATAGAGAAAAGGGACAGCAGGAAGGGCCTGGGAACAGCAAGCATCATTTATCAAAGTAATAATGAATAATTAATCATTATTGTTACATCATAAGCCAACTTCTAGTAGTTGTGTTTTCCTAAGTCATTGATAATAATAATAATAAATATATAATATCAATAATACTTGTTATAATAATAATTCATGACATAAAAACGATAACCTAGTTTTCGCCTGTACGAATAGAGAAAAGGGATAGGAGGAAGGGTCTGGAAACAGCAAGCATCATTTACCAAAGTAACAATGAAAAACTAATCATTATTGTTACACCATAAGCCAACTTCTAATAGTTGTGTTTTTCTAAGTCATTTCTAATAATAATAATAATAATAATAACAATATTGATAATAATAATAATGAAAATAATAATATTAATAATAATGAAAATAATAAAAATAAGAGTGTATCATTCACTTTAAATATTTTTCTTCTACTCTGATATCCTCATACCCATGTATCGTGTTGGGCGGCTCAAGCAATCATCTCCCTACACAACCATCTTGTGTGCTTTCGGTAATTGGACAGCTGATCGCCATCTGTGCCAATCTGCCAGAGCCATCCTGCATTGTCTTCCTCTACTAACCTCAACATTCCCTGTTGTGACTGAAGGTTCTCCAGATCCTCTGTTCCTTCACAACTTGACAAATGCATAACCCTGGGACAAAGATGTGTAACCAGACAAACACGGGTCTTGACGTGATCATCCAGTATCCACAGGAGACCAATCCCTGGACTACATCCCCAGGTATAGCATAGGATAATCCTCAGACTACATCTCCAGGTATATCATAGGAGAACCCCCTGATTTCATCCCCAAGTATATCATAAAATAATCCCTGGACTACATTCAAAGGTATATCATAGGAGAACCCCCAGATTTTAATCCACAGGTATATCATAAAATAACCCTAAAACGACATCCCCAGGTATATCATAGGAGAACCCCCTGATTTCATCCCCAAATATATCATAAAATAATCCCCAAACTGCATTCACAGGTATATCATAGGAGAAACCCCCCCCCCCCCCCCCCAGACTACATCGCCAGGTATATCATAGGAGCCCCAAACAACATCCCCAGATATATCATAAGTTAATCCCCAGACTACATTCACAGATATATCATAGGAGAAATCTCCCCCCCCCCCCCCCCCCCCCCGACTATATCCCCAGGTATATCATAGGAGAACCCCCCCCCCCCCCCCCAGACTAAATCTCCAGGTATATCATATGAGAACCCCCATATATTAATCCACAGGTATATCATAAAATAACCCCTAAAACTACATCCCCAGATATATCATAAGTTAATCTCCGGACTACATCCCCAGGTATATCATAGGACAGGGATGGGAATTTCTCGGCCTGCAGAGCACATATGCTCCGCAAAATTATTTGATTTGACCCTGCCAAGGAAATCCTAGTTGGGACTCAAACTTCAATAAATCTAAGAGCTTTTGTCATTAGAAAGTAAAGTTTATATTCAGTGAATCATAATGAGAACATACATTTTGAGGGACAAGCAAGGAACGTCCATTATGGGATAGACAGGTCACAGTGCATAAAGGAACAAACACGTATACTTTTGTATGGCCTATGAATCATGTTATAAATATGCAAATGGCCCTTGGCAGAAAAAAATTTCCCACCTCTGTCATTGGAGGATGATTTCGGGACATCATCTATAGTAACCTCGCATGTTACTACCTTGATGTGACACTCATAAATATGTATAATACCAATAATAATAATAATAATAATAATAATAATAATAATAATAAAGCCGCGATGATCAACAAACATGTTCAACATGAAGGCCATACATAAATAGATCAATAATTCATTTTGTTCTGTTTCTGAAAGACATTTTAAGACTTGCACAATTACAGCAACAAGGTGGAGGTGTGGCACCTCCTCCAAAAACACATGTCCTGAGTCCTCCTACAACACGTCTTGAGTCCTCCATCAACATGTATCTTGAGTCCTCCTACAATATATGTCCTAAGTCCTCCTACAAGATATGTCCTGAGCCTTCCATCAACACGTCTTGAGTCTTCCTACAACATGTGTCCTGAGTCCTCTATCAACACATGCCCCGAGTCCTCTTATAACATGTGTCCTGAGCCCTCCTACAATATATGTCCTAAATCCTGCATCAACACATGTCCTGAGCCCTCCATCAACACACTTCATGAGTCCTCCTGCAACATATATCTGAGTCTCCCAACATGTGTCCTGAGTCCTACAACATAAGTCCTCCTACATTATATGTCCTAAGTCCTCCTACAATGTATGTCCTAAGTCCTCCATCAACACATGTCCTAAGCCCTCCATCAACATACGTCTTGAGTCCTCCTGAAACATGTGCCAGAGTCCTATAACACATGTCCTGAGTCTTCCTACAACATATGTCCTAATACCTCCTACAATGTATTTCCTAAGTCACCGATCAACACATCTGAGTCCTCCTACAACACATGTCCTAAGTCCTCCTACAACACATGTCCTGAGTCCTCCAACAACATATGTCCTGAGTCCTCCTACACCATGTGTCCTAGGTAATGTCAACTACAGATATACAGTGAAGGTAAACACTGGAAGCTTTAACAAAAAATTAATCACATATCTTTTCCTTTAAATTCTTCCTTATAATTTTTCAGTATCCTATTACATCATTTCATATCACCAAAGTATCTTGTCCAATTTATATTTCTTTTAATGCTGCCCTTTATTTATTGAATTATTATTCTTCGTCTTCACAAACCTTCAGACATTAATATGAATAAATGCAAAGAATTGGAAGTCAACTTCAAGTTACTGACATCTCCATAGTGTCTGTGTGTCCTCAAAAGGAGCAGGTGTAAGCCAAAACACTGTTCTCTGTTCTACATACAATGAACACTCCTGCAACAACTGTTTAGCTGATTTGTTTATTTAGAATATTGAGCTATTCTAGAACTTACAAAATTTGAAAGCTGGGTTATGGAATTCTTAAAAGATATTAATCAATCCAGTTAAACAAAATAATGTTCTTCAGTCCAATTTGCAGACCTGAAGTGATAAAAGTATAAGAAGAAGAAGATGTTTTGGTTACACGAACCGAAGTCAACAACAGCAGTTAGGAGAAAGCCCAGAATTTGATTATAAGAAGATTCACAATACAATCGCAATTTCAGGCTAAATTATTATTTGAGACGATACCAACAACAACAAAATTGTAGCATGAGTGATTCTGGTATAAATACTTTGATCATGGCTGGAGTTCATGCACTGAGTGTTTTCTATGGTAGGAAGCTGAAACACTTAGGGAGATATCTGTTTGTGATCTATGGGAGGAGACTGCAGCACTTAGGGAGATATTTGTTTGTGATCTATGGGAGGAGACTGCAACACTTAGGGAGATATTTGTTTGTGATCTATGAGAGGAGACTGCAGCACTTAGGGAGATATCGGTGTGTGATCTATGGGAGTAGACTGCAACACTTAGGGAGATATCTGTGTGTGATCTATGGGAGGAGACTGCAACACTTAGGGAGATATCTGTGTGTGATCTATGGGAGGAGACTGCAACACTTAGGGAGATATTTGTTTGTGATCTATGGGAGGAGACTGCAGCACTTAGGGAGATATCCTGGTCACTGTCACTTTGGGTGTGATCTAGCAGCACTTATGGAGATATTCATTAACAATGACGGTGACCAGATCGGGAGAAAGTCTCGACACAAACCTCGCTCCAAAGATGCAAACTAATTTCAAGACTCCAAAGACCAAACAGACTCTATGTCACCAAACAACCAATAAACCCTATGTCACCAACAAACAACAAACTCTATGTCACTAGCCAACAATACAGTCAATAAGTCTACTTACAAAATGACTGTACCCTGCACCAGCATAACATTTATAATATACAATTATTAGAATTTGTAAGTCAACAATGACCATTTACATCAAGTATAAATTCAACAAGCTGGACCATCCTATCAAAAGACATTTACAACCGCATGGAGATATCTGTAGTATGATTCTGTTAACATCATTCAAAGGCAATTTTTCCAAACATGTGAAAGTGATTTTCTAAACATCACCAAAAACAGTGGAGATGAAGTAAAATAATAGCAGGATGATGATAGCTATCATCATTGTATTCCTTCTCATCTTAACAACAATAAAAACGATTACTTTATGCATTTTACTTATTGCCAAATGCCTGAAGATAGCATCAATCTTTACAATTGTTCAATGCATTTCTGGCCACTTGGAAAAAGCCAATAACATTAAGCAACCTCAAATTGTCAATTATAAGTCGCAAATTGTAAATTAAAATATTATAAAAGCCAAAAAACGTGTTTAAGGCAATACATTGTGTAGTTCTCCACCTAATGGTTACATCTTAAAATAAACTGTCATTTTTTGTCAGCAGTAAGTGAACACCAAAGTAATGCAAAATCAACAACATGTGAGATAAACATGAATGACCACAATAATAAATTATATACTGTTTTTTTTTTTTTACATTTAAGCCTCCTCCAAGTGGCCAGGGTATTAGTTTTTCCCATCAGGAATGAGTTCAAATCCTTGGTAAAAAAAAGTATTTTTATCTGTCAGAGGTGAATTAAAATTCTCTGCCTGTGGTGTAGCAACTGCTCTAGGCAATATCAGTAGATACTTTGCAGATCATCGCTCTGATTACCTCCCACCCAAAAGATTCTTAAACCTTTACCAATTTCCATGTCTCTTGAATTTTCATGCCAAAGATATCTGCAATGTCCTATGACTAGCTTTGTCCTGGTCAAAATCTACCTTGTTCCAGGAACCATGTCTTCCTCTTCTGTCCTTTACAAGCCAAAGTAGCATATAATATGGCCAAAGTATGGCAAATTCTGAGACTGGTTCAGTGTATATGCCAATTTTTGTTGATTTCAGATCCTGTAATTATAGAATTTTAGAACTTTTCTTCTTTCTGATCCAGATTATTCTAAGAATTTTCAGAAAAATGTTTAAAAGCTCTAGGCAAGCGGCCTTTAATCTTAATCTTAAAACAAAAAAAATCTCTTGGCAACACTTGCCAAAGACATAAATGCACTAACAATATTTGGTTTTTTGTATTATCAAAAATACACAATATAATTTACCAATAAACATTCAATTCTCTTTAAAAGCAAAATGATTTAAGTCTGCGTCCAAACCATGTCTCCATTTGTTTTTGAACCACGCTTCTTAACACCATGATATCTGATATTTTAAAATAGCAGTGTTTTCCCATAAAGTCATTATTGAGAAATTTCACACCATGATTTGTAATAGTAATTTGAATCTCACAATTAAGAACAAGTTGTAACTGACAATTCCACCCCATTTCAACACACACATGACCAGAATTCTCATCTCATCCCTCTTGTACCTTGTGGTGTTGAGGTGAAGCATAAACAGAATTGATTTGTAGAAATACTGGAATGAAATTTGAGCCAGATATTTTACTTTATTTGAACTTTTAGAGCATCCACTGCTGGAGCCCCTCTGAGGGAAGTTAATAAATTTGGGGTGGTTTTTGAGCCACTCAAGTGGCATTCATGATACTAAGAGACAAGTGTCGCAAGCAAAAGACCCTTTTTACATGTTGTGAAGCATATCGATACAGACAAATCAGCATTTGAAGGGTGAGATTTGTATCATGCCAGCCCCTTGACTTTCCAAGACATTTCCTCAAACTCATCTTAGACAACATATGAGCCCCAGTTAATATTAAAACAACCCATGGGGATTTGGACAACGACCTCCAAGGCTGGCATAAAAGAAAGTCTGAAATATAGTCTAGAGTACATGGGGCAAGAAATGTGAGTCTGATAACAGGAAGTAACACCTCGGCAGAATACCCAAACACGTTACTGGCTGTTTACAATAATAAATTATATAGTGTGTTTGTGTTGACACGGAAGGTTTGTTAAATATATGTACACACATGCACAAACACACAAACATTAAGGTTCACCAGGAAAACATATGCTTTCTTTACAGAAAATTTTTTAATTTGACAGGTTCTTATCTCCCTGCCTGTCAAGTACAAGACAAGATTTTTATTTTACAAATGACAAACAGGCAATTTTATCAGAGGCGAGAAATATCCCAGGGTTAAGAAAGTTAGCCATGTGGGTGTATGCATGTGTGTGTGTGTGAGAGAGAGAGAGAGAGAGAGAGAGAGAGAGAGAGAGAGAGAGAGAGAGAGAGAGAGAGAGAGAGAGAGAGAGAGAGAGAGAGAGAGAGAGAGAGAGCATTCCATGCTGGCTTATTTAAGATGAAATTGTTTATGGACTGCTGTCACAGTTAGCCCCCTGGCCAAATAGATTACCCACAAAATACCTTCACAACAGTTGCATCAGCAATCAACAATAATGTGTTTCAATTTGAAGAACAAAAGAAAGAAAGAAAGAAAGAAAGAAAGAAAGAAAGAAAGAAAGAAAGAAAGAAAGAAAGAAAGAAAGAAAGAAAGAAAGAAAGAAAGAAAGAAAGAAAGAAAGAAAGAAAGAAAGACTGACTCAGATAGACAGGGAATAGGTAAAGTAAGCAAAATCTAAAAATAAAATAAAAACAGAAACTAAAGTTGAAGACAGAGGAAATAAAGGTAAACAGAAAAGAATTAAGACAGTAAAAGGAAAAACACAAGAACAAGAAAGAGAAATATAGAAAACAGTATGGGGAAAAGCTTAAAACAAAATAAAAACATACAAAAGGACAAAAAATAGGCAATTAAGATAAAGAACAAAAGAAAGAAAGGCTGGGGTTAAAGACTCCTTCTTTTACTGCAGAAGAACAGATAAATACAGAGAAATCAAGGTTACAGGAAAATGTCGAAAGTGCAGTCTATTTTGAGAATGAAAAGACAAAAAATGAATTCTATAATCATGTTTTCAATTGTAAGCTTCCCAAACGTCAGCTATATTCTAATCTATCGTTATTCTCGGATGATCGACATAATTAGTTTCGCAATAAGAATGCGTTTCTTGAATTTAGAGTCATGACAATGATGTATTTAGTCTTAATGTACGCTTATAATAGCCTAGGTTTGATTCTTAGTAGTTCATGGTTGATGTTTTTATATCCACTAGAATAGTGCTGGAGTGGATGAAGCCTTATAAACTGGGTAGTTGTGGTTTAAGAGGGTCAAGGTGACTGGTGCCATGTTGAATATATTAGCCCGTGTGCAGGTTTGTCTTCAGACATAATACCATATCATCATCATCAAGTGCCCTGCCAGCTGGTGTAGGTGTTCACGTCTCTCCAAAGATCTTGGTCCTTGGTGTTCTGGATCAACTCTGCTGATGATATTCCTCCATTCCACCGTCTCAATCCATTCAGCATTTCTCTTGGTCTGCCTTTGCCTCTCTTCCCATTGATCTTTCCAGTTGGCACGATGTTCTCCAATGCCTCTCTTGCCATCACATGACCAAAGAAAGCTGTTTTAACACCTTATACCCAAACTAAAATTAGTTGGACCATTTGTATAAGAAATAAATTCATAGGTATCGATGCTCACTCGTATCCTCATCAGACATGTGTTTAAATGTGCTTTGTGTACTCACTACATGAAATCATATGGCCGTGCAGTGAGAACTCTGGTGCCTCATAACTGGAGTAAATAGTCCTGTTGTAAAACAAAGGACTTTTCTATCTAATGTATAATTTCTAAAATACCGGGCCTTGCAGGCTGTGAGGTGACTGCTAAAGCAAGCAATGGTCACATCTCACTCATTTGGCATCCCTGAGGACACTAGAACTGAGTAAATATCATCATCATCATCATCCCTTAGTGCTGTCTCCACAGCAAATGCTGGCTGCAGTATATCAGCTTGGTCTCTGCCTTGAGCCTTGAATTTATATTCTTCTATTCTGTATTCAGGTTATGTCTTAACTATGTGTGTCCATTGATGTCTTTCACACTCTTTAAGTTCTTATGCTTCAAACTTCATTCTCCCTTATGGCTTCCAGTAGCAAATTTGCAACTATCTATAAGAAAGGATTACAAAGTATGTTACCTTTCGTCCTCTCATTTATTAAATCCTCCAGCTAATTTGCACTGCAAGATGTAAGATACCATGTACAGTATGCAAATTTTCATTTTTATAAAAAACAGGTCACCTTGTGGCTGCAACTGCTGTTGAAGCATGAACTTTGACCTTCATACAGCCGATCAAGGTGCTGTGACATCTTCACACTTACATTCCAGAATATTCTGAAAATCTTTGTCTTTCTTTTGTCCAGTATAATTTCCTCACAGTTTGCTTCACTGAATTTGTTTATCTCTCTTCATGAACTCCACACTGGTGACTCTGTCATACCAATTTAGTCCTTCTGCACAGAAACAAATTAATGAATGTTTGCAGTTTATCAGTAACTGGTTAGTCATTCATTCTCCATAATTCTGATTCATACAGAAGTACTAATACAACATTAGAGTTAAATATTCTAAGTTGGAATCAAGGTTTCACTAAAGAGAATTGTGTGCTTTCTATTCCCCCGTCCCCTCATACTTTATTGATTCTAGTAAATAGAATGAATCTTATTATGTATTTCAACTGCTATCATATGTTAATGTGAAATAAACAGTTTGACAAAAGCTACCAGTCACAAACAGTGGTAAGTCAACATGGAACTTTTGAGAACATCGGCCGCCAGCCTTTAATAATTAAAGAGCCATGTCAAAATTCTTGGTGTAGGCCCTAAAAGCTGCTTTATTGCATACACATGTATATAGTCAAGCTAATGGCATAAACAATGATTATAACATATGGGAAATGGACGTAAAAGTGATAAATACACGTAAATCTACCCGCTTGAAGAACAATATTGTTACATCCATCTTAGAAATACTTGTTTAAACAACATGATAACTGAATATTCTTTCGCATGAGCTAGCTGAATGCTTGGCTCTGAATGTGTGCCTCATGAAGTGATTTCTGGTACATTAAGACTACAGGGTATATGTAAAGTCTCACTACACTTTGTATGTAGAATAGCCGTTTGTTGGAGAATATGTTTTTCATTTGCAAGACGAAAAACACTCACTCCAACAAACAACTGTTCTACATACAAAGTGTAGTGAGACTTTACAAACACACTGTATTTGAGCACAATAAACAAGGCAAAGATTGTCCCGTGGTGAAGTGGTTATCCTGGCCGTATGAGCTCCAAAGGTTGTGGGTTTGTTTCCCGCCTTGTCGTTAAGTTCACGAGTGGAGTTTTCTCGGAGACTCCTGCATGTCATTGCTGGAACTATGGAATTCATGCTTTGTGCAATGCTTTTAGCAAGAGCCAGAGCCCTATGGGATGATACCTGGCGCAATGAAGACAATCCTCTTGCCCTTTAACCCTTATTTTAGGTATTACAACAGCCGATGCTGCCATTGGAGTGGGTAAAATAAGGCCCTCACATACTCTAAACCAGTGGTTCTCAACCTTTTTTGGCCCGTGCCCTTCTTCACCATATTTTCAGAACGTCATTCCCCCCTTTCCTATTTCCTACCTAAAAATCTGGTCCGCCCCTACACAGTATACGTAATAATGGAAGCTAAATGTAATAGCACATACTAAAACACATCTAGTCGTCCACATAAAACATGATTTGTATTTACTTTATAAATTGAATTTTAGAAGGGTGAGACGTGCACAACTGTACAGTATGAAGGGGAAAACAATATCAAATAATCGGTTCTTGTATTAACGCGATCTTGAAATAATCTTAATTCCTCCCCCCTGGAAACCCTAAAATTCCCCCCTTGGGTGGGGGGGGGGGGAGAATTCCCCACCGGTTGAGAACTACTACTCTAGACCATGACATACAAGGTGAGGTGATCAATTCCCTTTCTCCTCACCTTTCCTTCTGAGACCCATTTTTATGAGGCTGGGTTGACCCGGAGCTCTACTTGTCAGAAAAAATTACGCTGCCTCTGCTGGGGATTAAACCCTAGACCACTGTCTCAGCAGGCAAGCACACTAACTACTATGCCACCACATGAGCACATTAACATATATAAAAGGAGCTTGTCTGCTTTTTGAATTTTTGCCATGGCAGTGGAAAATAACTGCCTACTCTCTATGATTTCTAACTGATGAGTGAGTGAAACCTATTTTGTCTTTATCCAAGAAGACTCAGTCAAACTTCGTTGGTGTTACCATAATTACTTTACAAATTACAAGTGCTGGCCTAAATATGTTACACAAACTTATGCATTGCCGAAGTACATTCTTCAGTTCGTACATTAAAAAGCCATTAGTACTGCAACAGGCATGATTATGTTATCTGATCTTACTTGGCCACCCCTAGGGCTGGCCATGAATCATCCTAGTGATGCTTGCCCAGTGGTTCCAGTCTTCCACGGCTGGATTCACTATTGAAAATATATTCATTATCTACATACCTGGGCAATGAGTGTACTCCTTTGTTGGCTTCTTGCCAAGGATTCTTTCTTCTATTACCTTTTTCTTTCTTTAATGACTTTACATATATCATAAGTTATCTCCAAACAATAAAAAAAACATTTGTTACTGTATTGCTCTCAGCAATTTTTTTGTGTTTATTTCTTTTTGAATATTATCTTTTTCCTTGGCCCAGCTTATTCTTTTCATGTTTTGAAAACAAAACTCAACATGCCTCTAGTCATTCCTCATCAATATTGTTTTTGGATATTTTGTTTGCCACAGCGGCAAAACACTTTTGGCCACATAAAGAATTATTTTACATTACACATTATTTACTTCTTGTTATGTCAGTTTTTTCTTATGAGTTGTTCTGTGAAAAAAAAAAAAAACTAAACTATCATCTCTGCTTATTGTACCTTGTGGTGTAGGAAGGGGTGGGTGCAGAGGCTTGAGCCTGAGGGTTTTTGGGCCACCTGGCTATCGCAGTAGCCGCGAACTATGCGGACTTGTTAGGGTTTTCTTTTCTCCACCGACAGAAAAATAATCCACACCTTACCGAGGATTCAAACCATTTCAATTCTATTTCTAATGTGGGTATTGATATTCCTCCTTATCAACTTGGTTTTGTTTTCTTCATACTTGTCTTTATCAGATCTTTTCTCTCTCGTTAACATATTTTTTAAAAATAATACATGCTGTTATTGTTACTACAAACCATGATTACAATGACACAACTACTGTTGGCAATATATTTTAATCCCACTATTTTCAACTTCATAATTATTAAGTCAGCTGGCTCATTAATTAATATTATTTTCAACATAATAATAAATATTAACATATCATGTTCTTAACGCACAGCAATTTAGATCATGCTGCTTATACAATAATGTTAAAAACCATGGAAGCCAGTTATAAAAGTGTTAGGTTTTGATTTTTCTTAGAAATGATATTTCCAAAAGATACTTTGTTATAACAAACTTCTAACAACCACAGATAGAGCTTGAAGGCCGAGTACACAATTCAATAATTTAATTCCTTAACAAGGTTTTTGCAAAAAGCCTCAAAACACCCATATAAAAGAATGTTGTTTATCCATCAAGAATGATGATGACCATTCATTACATCCAGTGGAGTTCAAAGTATGTAGCTGTGAGTTCTACAATGGCTGATAAGGCCTATTTTGGCTCGAAATGTTCTTTGACAATGTGGGCAAAGAATGCTTGACGATCCAGTGGTTTTTCTGTCCAGCCTTTTCTTCACAACTCTTGCAGTCCTGGTTGCTTCACAGGTGACTGCACCCTTGCGTAATGATGTACACCACGAATTTCCGTCTTTGACAGCAGTCTCCCAGGTGCCATGATGAATTCCAAAAACTTTCAGTCAGATTTTCAAAGTGTCTTTAAAGCGTTTCCTCTGGCCACCTTGGGAGCTTTTAACACAACGCAGCTTGCCGTAAAAAAAATTTATTTAGGGAGCCTGTGATCTGGCATGCGAGTTAAGTGACCAGCCCAGTGAATCTGATTCTATATTAGTAGAGTGTGGATATAAAAGGATAATTATATTTGTTTGCTAGAAGCAGATTCAAAGACACACTAAAAGTTGGTGTGGGACAGAAACACAGTAGATTTTTTTTAAGAAGAAAATGTAAAGTTGTAAAGATCGTGAATATCACAGAAAAACAAAACTATTATGAAAGAATGCTAGAACTTGCACAATAACTAAATACCTAAACACCAAATTTGTATAACTACATCATTTATAAGAAAGAAACAGGGTAAAAAATAAAACAGAGATAGAATTCAAATGTCAAATCATGCCAAATTGAAATTGCTTTTTATGTGGGTTGAAAATCAATATTTGTATATTAAAAATAAACATGATTAATGGACTGCAAATTTTCTGTTATCTGTGGTACAGAGCAAAGGATAATGTTCGCTGTGTAACTGTTTAATTTACAAGAGTTATGGGAACTCTTTGGTGGCTTTTGAGAAGAGAGATAGAGCATGTGTGGGAATGCCTGAATACAGGGATGTCAATTCTTATCCACGTATTAACAATAATTTGGATCATGTCTGACAACTAACTGGTATACTGTGTCCAACAAATTGTTGATGGTTTCTTTGCTGTGTCTAACATTTTCTTGATGGTTTTGTTGCTGTGTCTGTCATTGTGTTGACAGTTATTTTTGCTGTGTCCAACAATTTGTTGATGTTTCTTTGCTGTACCTATCATTTTGTTAACGGTATGTTTGCTGTGTCTGACATTTTGTTTACCAAGTATGAGAAAATACCTTGCTTCATTACTGATGTCACGTGAGGTTATTCAATGTGAAAGTTGAACATATAACCAAACTTTACTGTCTAGATGTCTTCCAACAGTTTTATTGTACTGTTTTTTACCATGTTTCCTTCACCATTTTCACCATCTGCAATTTGTCTACCAACTATATTACACAGTTAATCTGTGGTCTGTCCAGGATAAAATACCCAGACACCATCGAATGCACTAAATAACTGATGTGAGATACTTTTACAACATCTGTTAACAAACACGATGTGAGATAGTTTTACAACATCTGTTAACAAACACGATGTGAGATAGTTTTACAACATCTGTTAACAAACACGATGTGAGATAGTTTTACAACATCTGTTAACAAACACGATGTGAGATAGTTTTACAACATCTGTTAACAAACACGATGTGAGATGGTTTTACAACATCTGTTAACAAACACGATGTGAGATAGTTTTACAACATCTGTTAACAAACACGATGTGAGATAGTTTTACAACATCTGTTAACAAACACTAACAACACTGGCTGGGTGTACCACTTACATCATAGTGTTTACAAACATCAAAGGACACGAGATGATTGAGATCATAAACAAGAAGATACCGTTAAACTACTCCACACAACAATTGTATGGGGACTACAACTACATCAAGGACACGAGATGATTGAGATCATAAACAAGAAGATACCGTTAAACTACTCCACACAACAATTGTATGGGGACTACAACTACATCAAGGACACGAGATGATTGAGATCATAAACAAGAAGATACCGTTAAACTACTCCACACAACAATTGTATGGGGACTACAACTACATCAAGGACACGAGATGATTGAGATCATAAACAAGAAGATACCGTTAAACTACTCCACACAACAATTGTATGGGGACTACAACTACATCAAGGACACGAGATGATTGAGATCATAAACAAGAAGATACCGTTAAACTACTCCACACAACAATTGTATGGGGACTACAACTACATCAAGGACACGAGATGATTGAGATCATAAACAAGAAGATACCGTTAAACTACTCCACACAACAATTGTATGGGGACTACAACTACATCAAGGACACGAGATGATTGAGATCATAAACAAGAAGATACCGTTAAACTACTCCACACAACAATTGTATGGGGACTACAACTACATCAAGGAATTTATATTTTCATATCTGTGCTTATACGTAGTCACGACGCAATAAAACTTCTGTGAATTTGACACATACGGATTGAAAATAGTGCTAAAAGCAAACACGTCCCATAATGAAAGAGATAAGGTTCATAAAAATCTGGCCAATTCCTGGAAAGACACATAAATGTAACCATGTCTGTTTATCAAAATAGATTCATAATCCAAACTGGATATACAAACTGGGTTGGTTGTGATTCTGCAGAGATTAAATGTTGATACCCGATGATATATCAGCAAACTAACCCCTCTTGTCATTCCGACTTATTTTATGTTCTCTCAGGTTAACCAATGCCCATTATGATATCCCAATGAGGTTAATATCTTTCAACCTGTTCAACAAAGCAATACATTGTTGTTACAATGTTTCAATTTCATGTGAATATATGAAACGATGTGAAGCTCTTGTTGCAACAAAAATACATTTGAAAAACAAACGTCTTCCCATGGAATCTAACAGAGTGGTTTAACAATATTTAAATGAAAATTACAAGATTATATTTTCAAGTCCACAAGCCACTAACTGAGATTGGCAAACCATACACCAATACATATTTGGCCAATTCTAAATGCCAAAACAAACAGTGTAAGCACTACATGGAATCCTTGTGATTCACGAAGAGAGCCCTGTCATTAGTTCCTTAGGAAATGAGTCGTATCCACACAAGAGTTAATTACAGCGTCCTGTGATTATGTTTGGAGACCCAACAAATGCTCAGTATTAGTTCCATTGAGTCATCAGGATCACACGTAATGGATCATTCATTCTCCACAAGGGGTGGCGTTTCACTTAGGCAAGCGAATATTACTTCTTTGAAGCTCACTTCAAAATGACCACCTCACCCAGTCCTTGCCATTGTGGACGGTTTGAAGAAGCCACTTTCAGAGGTGCTCTCCAAGAAGGTAACTTTAATTTGGTGGCAGTCCACATCTGTGACAGTAATTTTCTGTGGTGTGTCAACAGTGTGTCGTCGTTTGGCATGATGAAGCTTCTTATGATGATAATCACTAGGGCTGCAGTAACTGTAGCAGCGTGTGTGTTGTGGAGATGTGTGGCTGTTGCTCTCAAAGTTTCCTGTGTGGCTGTTGCTCTCGAGGTTTCCTGTGTTGCTGTTGCTCTCGAAGTTTCCTGCATGGTTGTTGCTCTCGAAGTTTCCATTTGTACAAAACACATCTGCCTGTGATGCGTCTTCCTGTTGATGATCCATACCATCTTTCAAAATCTGTGCCTCCAGTCGCTCACGTTCCTTGTTGACCTCATTATGGAAATGCGTGCTGAAGTTCCAGTCATCCTCCTCATCCTCATGTGTTAAGATATTTTGCAATATGTCATGGTTGCCCGCTGTATGATTGCTGTCGACGCTTGCGAAGGTGGTCGAGATGTTGTGAGGTCCATGATCCCCGTTGGTGCTGTTGGTGTCGGTGCTGCTGCGAGTCATGTTCTTGAATGGCTGTTTAACGTTTTTGCTGTTGTAGTTGGTGTTTGTGCAGTTGTTGTTAAAAAGTTTCTCTTTGCTGTCAGATATGATCTCACTACACGGACTGTGGTCTCGCTCCACATAGTCAATGTCAGATCTGATACGATGAACTCTTAACACATTAGCCTCTCCTGGAGATGACATCAGGGTTGGGGAAAATTTCACCTCCCAACAGTCTGAACTTGGCCATTTGTCATCATCATCTTCATCATCATCCTCATCATCTTCCTCCTCCTCATCATCATCCTCATCTTCATCATCGTCATCATCCTCATTACAACCATTCTTTTCACGTCCTTTCTTTATCATTAACAAATGCTCTGCATCATTTCTGTTATCCTCTTTGTTATTTCCTGCATTAGTCTTGAGATCCAGGTTGTTTTTGCTTGCACGTGTCCGACCTTCCTGAGACTTCTGCTTGACACTGCGTTGTTTCATGGCCCTGGGCGGGCTGCCCCACATCATAGGAAGTCTGTCTGATGGAAGGTATGGCCAAAGATTCTCCTGTGATGGAAGGCGTTTCTTGGGCGGCGGTCTAGCAACCTGTTCATCCGGCTCGCTGTCATTTGTGTCACTCAGGTGTTCAGCACTTGCCAGACGCTGGTGAAGAGAAAACACAGGAATTATAACATAACAACAAAACATAACAGAAGAGAACATAACAAAAGAAAACATAACAAAAGAACATGACACAACACTAGTACAGCAAATAGTAATGCAGGTGTGGAACTAAACAGCAGTTGTAGACGTCCAAAGCAGTAGCAATAGTAGTAGCATTTGCAGTAGTAGAAGTAATAGTAGTTATAGCAGCAGCAGCAGTAGTAGTAGCATAGTAGTAGCAGCAGCAGTAGTAGTAGTCGATTGTATACTTTGTAATTACATGTGCGTTGGGAAAAGAGCAAAGGAAAAGCAGAGATAAGTACCTGGATGGCTTGGCCATACGGCATAACTGAGACAAGAACACAGACCTGATACAATACTGTAACAATCGTGTCAGATGGCAAACCATGACCACCCACATTTATCGGCATGGCACATGATGATGATGACCTTGAGTTTGGCTGAAAGACCTCTGGATGGGTTGAGATCTAGCTCATGAACCCTTCTATTGGGGTCAGGCTCGTATAGAGACTGCCTTTTCGACCCAGTACCGGAGTCCCATCACTACGGGTATGTGTTGCAGAGGTCTCTATTCCCCTCTCCTAGTACAGGAATCAAGCGAGGTGTGACATTTTAGTAAAAGAACTTTACATCTGGGGAAAAGCATGGCGATTCTTAAAACAATCACCAGACTGGGGACATAGTTTGTGGATGGGCGACACAAAAGAGGAGTGCTCCAATGAGAGAAGCTTCAGTGAGGAATGCTCCAATGAGAGAAGCTTCAATAAGGAATGCTTCAATGAGAGAAGCTTCAGTGAGGAATGCTTCAATGAGAGAAGCTTCAATAAGGAATGCTCCAATGAGAGAAGCTTCAGTGAGGAATGCTTCAATGAGAGAAGCTTCAGTGACAAATGCTCCAATGAGAGAAGCTTCAGTGAGGAATGCTCCAATGAGAGAAGCTTCAGTGAGGAATGCTCCAATGAGAGAAGCTTCAGTGAGGAATGCTTCAATGAGAGAAGCTTCAGTGAGGAATGCTCCAATGAGAGAAGCTTCAGTGAGGAATGCTCCAATGAGAGAAGCTTCAATAAGGAATGCTCCAATGAGAGAAGCTTCAATAAGGAATGCTTCAATGCGAGAAGCTTCAATAAGGAATGCTCCAATGAGAGAAGCTTCAATAAGGAATGCTCCAATGAGAGAAGCTTCAGTGAGGAATGCTCCAATGAGAGAAGCTTCAATAAGGAATACTCCAATGAGAGAAGCTTCAGTGAGGAATGCTCCAATGAGAGAAGCTTCAGTGAGGAATGCTTCAATGAGAGAAGCTTCAGTGAGGAATGCTTCAATGAGAGAAGCTTCAGTGAGGAATGCTTCAATGAGAGAAGCTTCAGTGAGGAATGCTCCAATGAGAGAAGCTTCAGTGAGGAATGCTCCAATGAGAGAAGCTTCAGTGAGGAATGCTCCAATGAGAGAAGCTTCAGTGAGGAATGCTCCAATGAGAGAAGCTTCAATAAGGAATGCTCCAATGAGAGAAGCTTCAGTGAGGAATGCTCCAATGAGAGAAGCTTCAGTGAGGAATGCTTCAATGAGAGAAGCTTCAGTGAGGAATGCTCCAATGAGAGAAGCTTCAGTGAGGAATGCTCCAATGAGAGAAGCTTCAGTGAGGAATGCTTCAATGAGAGAAGCTTCAGTGAGGAATGCTCCAATGAGAGAAGCTTCAGTGAGGAATGCTCTAATGAGAGAAGCTTCAGTGAGGAATGCTCTAATGAGAGAAGCTTCAATAAGGAATGCTCAAATGAGAAGCTTCAGAGAAGAATGCTCCAATGAGAGAAGCTTCAAGGAGAGATTATCCAGTCTAGACAAGTTCCTTGACCTTGCAACCTCTAAGTCCCACCCTGATATTTCTGCTTCCAATAAGGAATGGGCTCTCATTCAACTAATGTCATTACCTTTGTAGACATTCATGATTGGATGGATTTTACAGTTGAAATTTTCTATTGGATGAGGTTCCAATCTCATGCCAATCTTCCCTAGTCACCTTTACGATGTGGATTTTACATTAGTGTTGCAATTCTCTGCTTCCTCTATGAGCCCTCGTTGACGCACTGGCATTTTTGGGGCACATTATGAGGAGACATAAACTGGACAACTTAGTGACAACTAGCAAGATTGATTGGTAACAAGCAAGAGAAAGGCAGAGAGATAAATATCTGGATGGCGTGGCCACATCGCATACCACATTGCATAATCAAGACAAGATGATAATGAAAATACGAGCGCCTCCCCGCTTAGCAAACTATCATTTCTAAAGTGTATCCCTGAGTACAACAGTTTAAGAACCACTGTGTTAGAAGTTGGCAATAGGTTCGATTCCCCCAATACATTTAGGACTTTGAAAGAGACTTCACAAATCGATTGAACGCCTACGCACAATTCAAAACACAACCTGCTGTCGATGAACTTACATAACATATCTGATTTAGCAGTGACGTCAAAATCACCAGCTAAGCTGCAAACTGCGTAGGCGGTAGAGGGAATGCAGGACAAACACAAATATAGAACTTGGAGTGTTACGGCACATCGCCGAGTACTGCCTGGCCAAGATGGCGCCCGTGTGTGGGTAGAAGATAAACGCCACGGCCTCATATAAATGTCACAAAGTAATCAGTCCAAATAACTCGCGGATTAGAGGCCAGACAAGTGCAATTTACTAGAAAAGTAACAATTAAGCAGTTATTGCTATCTTTAGTTGCGATATTTATAGCACTGCCGGTAATGCCACGAGCTTGTATGATGTGATTACACAAGCGTGGCCATCCATTGTGGCGCAACAGCTAACGCGTCTGTCAGCCGACCCAGTGGTAATGGGTTCAAATTCACATAGAGGTGTCTCTTTAAGCTCGTAACTGGTATCAGGAAATGTTTTAGAAAGTAAAGTGGGTCGGCGTCTTACAGGTCACATTACATCCTCCCCTCCCTCCCAGTGACGATTGGTAAACAAAAACAAAAAAAAATGGGAAAACACCAATACACATCAACGGGTGCAAAAGGACTTTTACTTGACTTTTACTGGAGGTTCGGGGGGGGGGGGGGGGGGGGGGGGGGGGGGGAGAGAGAGAGGATTTCTCCGGGAAGAAGGGGATATTTCTCTGTGGTGACGTGGTGATACCGCCTGCCTCGCCCTCCGAAGGTTGTGGCTTCGATTCCGAACTGACTCATTCATTTCATACGTGAAATTCTTTTAGATACTCCGTGGAGTCGTCGCTGGAGCTTCAAAGTGTGTGTGTCGTCGCTTTCGGTCAGCCGCCCTGCGGAAAGAGACCGAACCATATGGGGGTAAACCCTTGACTGTTCTCTTTCAACCTCATTGACTTTCGGAGTGACCTCGTTACCTCCGATAACATTGGGATTTGAACCCAGGATGGCCGGACCGTCAGGCGATTGCACTACTCACAACATAATCCTATCTCCTACTAATTCAGCGAAAGCATGTACAGTGAAGGTTATGGGGGGGGGGGGGGGGAGGAGACCGGGTCATCTATAAATAATAAGTCCCGAAGAAGGAACTTACTATGGATCTGTGATGTGATACGGCCATCACATCTTGTGGTGTTTGTCCATTAAGAATGATGATGACCATTCATTTCATCCAGTGGGGTTGAAAGTTTGGAGCCGTGGGTTCTAAGATCGCTGGTAAGGCCTAATTTGGCTTGAATTTGACAATGTAGGCAAATAATGCTTTACGTTTCAGGAGGAGGATCTCCTGCGGTGGTGTTTTTGTCCAGCCTTGTTCCCCCCCCCCCCCCCCCCCCCCCCCCCCCCCCCCCCCCCCCCAACAGCTCTTGTGCAGTCCTGTTTGCTACGTGCTAAGTGACTGCACCCTTGCGTAATGATGTACGCCACGAATTTCGGTCTTTGGCAGCAGTCTCCCAAGTGTCGTGATGAATTCCAAAAGTTTTTGAGATTTTCAGTCTTTAAAGCGTTTCCTCCGGCCGCCTTGGGAACGTTTACCACAACGCAGCTCGCCGTAAAAAATTCGTTTAGGAACCTGTGATCTGGCATGCGAGTCAAGTGACCAGCCCAGCGAATCTGATTCTTCATTAGTAGAGTGTGGATACTGGGCATGGGCATTCTTTCTAAGACTTCGGTGTCTGGGATCTTGTTTTGCCATTTAATCTTCAATAGCTTCCCAAGGCAGACTGTAGAAGTGGTTTAATTTCCTGGCGTGTCGCTGGTAAACGGTCCAGGTTTCACAAGCATATAGCAGTATGGATAATAGACTCCTTTGTAGACTTTCAGCTTTGTTTGCAGGCTTAATCTATTTCTGTCCCCTACATTCTTGTAGTCTGCCAAAGGTCGCGCTGGCCTTGGAGATTCTTGCATTCACTTCGTCATCAATTGTGGCAGCTTGTGACACATCATTTTGTGTAGGCCTGAAAGCACGGGGAAATAGGTGACAAGTCTTTCACTCACTTAGCGGACGATGAACGCAGGGACTGAACCCTCATCCAACCGGGCTCATACAAGGTCCCCTAGCAACTCCACTAACGCGCTCTCTCGGATCGCTTATGCTGGTCGATCAAGACCGGACACGAAATTGTCATCCGTGTACTCCTTGTCCGGAACCGGGCTCATTTAAGTTCAGTATCGTGAAATGGGGTCACATTTATGCACGTGGCTCGAATATAATTAATGTTCACATAAGGTCATCTTGTCAACACGGATTAGCCTCGGTCGTCGGAGTTCACGGGTTCAAAATGAGGTCAGGTTGAGGGACGAACTCGGGTCGTCCAATTGTCTCGGCCTCTGGACAATGGATAATGAATGAATCACCAAAACATGGTTTTACTACAACTCGATCTCAAATAACAAAATGGGCGTTACGGCTAAAGCCACCATCAGCAGTGAAACAAAAAACACACACCGACACAACTACATGAAAAAACACTACATGAAATTATAAATATAAAAGTGTCTTATCTGTATCCTCGTTGTGGGCTGGACAATTTAACTGTAAACGTATAACCAATAATAAAGAAATGAGCTGTAAAAGTTGACACAAACTTGGCAGACTGCGGAGACGAACGGGGAAACAGGAGCAGTTCAGGGGTAGGGGTATTGATTAACACTAGAATAAGGTGAACTGCAGTAACGCTTTAAAATACAATGAATGGATCACCAAGAAGCGAAGTAGACGGGAGAGTATCCATTAATAACAGTGTTTCGAAAACTATAACATTGAACAAAGTTATTGTCAAACTGTAAAACAGTAGGGACAATACGCCATACGACAGTTTTCAGTAAACTATACAATATGACAAAGTTATTGTCAAACTGTAAAACAGTCGGGACAACACTCCATACGACAGTTTTCAGTAAACTATAATATGTCATATGACAAAGTTATTGTCAAATTGTAAAACAGTCGGAACAATACGCCATACGACAGTTTTCAGTAAACTATACAATATGACAAAGTTATTGTCAAACTGTAAAACAGTCGGGACAACACTCCATACGACAGTTTTCAGTAAACTATAATATATGACAAAGTTATTGTCAAACTGTAAAACAGCCGGGACAATACGCCATATGACAGTTTTCAGTAAACTATACAATATGACAAAGTTATTGTCAAACTGTAAAACAGTCAGGACAATACGCATTACCCTAGTTTTCTGTAAACTATAACGTAGAATAAAGTTATTTAAACTGTAAAACATCTGGGACAACACTCCATACGACAGTTTTCCGTAAACTATAACATAGTACAAAGTGATTATCAAACTGAAAAAGAAAAAAAAAACCGCGAGTACACACGCCTTACAAAAAAAATGCCAACTCTCCAGATTACCCATACAATTTCCGGTTCCAGTGGAGCTAATACAACGCTGATCTGATCAACCAGATGGCTATTTTTATCGCACAGAAACAAGATGACATCTATTGAGCACTTCCAGTCAACCATATTTTTAGAAAGGCAATTTTAGAAACTGGAATCTGTCGTTACTTGGACAATCTAACAAGCTGTGAAGTTGAGTTGGTGAATTTAGCGTGGGAGTTCTAAGTTTCTTTGTGGGCGTTAACTCTTCGCTCTGGCATCGGATAACTGTTTTGCTTATATTGGGAATACTTAACTCATTTAATCCGATGGGAATCCACAGTATCATCATCTAGTGCAGTGCCGATAAGCGTGGGCGGTCATGTCTCGGCATGTCAAGTGATCAATAGTCTTGGGTTAGGTCTAAGTTCTTGTCTCCACAACGCCACGTGCCAAGCCATTGAAGATGAATCTCTTTGACTTCCTCCTTAACCTTTTTTGTTTCAAGTTTGGCAGTTGACACTAAGTTTCCAAGTTAGGTTGTTGGCATTAAGTTTCCAAGTTCATTTCTAATCATAATATGTAAAGAAATTGCCTGATTGCTCTAGTAATTCGTTGTTCTGTCCAAAATGAGGTTGGTTTTCTTCCCGATCACATACCTAAGTAACATTTCCAAGGAATGGTATTGCAGAATTCGCCTTCCCCTCTCCGGGCTCAGACAGCAGTGTGTTGTGCACGATCAGTACAGGAACTATACAACCGCGGAGAGGCACCCTAGGATGTAACTAGGTGGTGTTTCGGCACATCATGTACAGACAGGCTGAGATTAAGCCGCGGTTCATAACGTTTCCTTCAAGGGTTATGGATACTTCACCATCAACAAACTCCAACCTAGGGAGTCTCTGTGGCGAAGTTGTCTCGGCGCCTGCCTCGCATTCCGAAGGTTGTTGGTTCGATTCCGGGCAACCTCACGTGGTCACGGGTGTAACTTTCTCAGAGACCCCAGGGGATCGTCACTGGAGCTACGGAGTTCGTGCTTTATGCGACGCTTTCAGCAAGCCGCCACGTGGAAAGAGACCGAGTCATGTGGGATCAAACTCGGTACAATGAAGTGGATGCTCTTGCTTTATACATTAAACCAAAACCTCCAACTCAATATCAGTTATGACTATAGACAATAGTCAGTCAGTCAGTCAGTCAGTTAGTTAGTCGACAGATCATCCTCGTTGCACATCGAACCATTCAGTCCATGAGTGCTCGGATCCCCTCCTCAGCAAATCCCGCAGCGTGTAGCGGCTAACGACACCAGTTCTGCGTTGGTTTATCAATCTTCTTTGGCTTCCGACTAAAGACAATAGCGCGATATGAATATTACACTTGACCTATAGCCAGAACATATCACATATATTTTGATTTCAAACTAACTCAGCATTTCATATCTTCCCCTGACTATATATCCACTTGAATGTAGCCAATGAAAACAATCAACGCCCCTGTTTAAACCAATCACATGACTACTCACAGCCACGCCTTTTTGCTCAGAGAAGTATTCGTTTAAACCGGTGGCTCCGGTCTGACGCTCTGTGTTGTAAATGTTCGTTTGAGAGTCTTTACCCCCTCGGCAACGAAGGAAAAACAAGATTTGTCAAGGCTGTAATATTAGTATCCATTTTGTTTCTTGTTTTGCTGATGAGGGTTATGTAACTGCAACATCTATTATGTCTGTTTTTTGCGCATGTTCGCGTAAAGTTAACTTCTTAAGAAGATCTTCATTTGTCCGCTACCCTATAATATGGCATAGGCCCTCGACCAACTCATGTCCAGCATTATGTTATCTCCTGTAGCTCCATGCATATTCTACCCAACGTGTTCATCTCAGCCACTGCAGACAGTGGCTGCTAATCTCTTGTCCCGAACGACTTTCTGTCTATAAACTGAAAGAAGGCACTATTCTGAACCACTTGTCCAGATGACTGTCTGTCTACAAACTAAAAGATGACACCATTCAGAGTAAGCTATCTCCACGACTATCTGCTTACAAACTAAAAGAAGACACCATTCTGAGTCAGCTATCCCGAACGACTTTCTGCCTACAAACTAAAAGAAGACACCATTCTGAACCACTTGTCCCGATGACTGTCTGCCTACAAACTAAAATAAGACACCTTTCCGAGTCAATGCAAATTTCAACAGACGGCACGTGGGTCAACAGGCATCGTAATTTAAGAACCCCTGACCTATGAAACCCATGGGAGAATGTCACGGTATTTCTGGCCCGATGCTCCTATAAAAGGAAATGACATTGTGCTGTTTCTGTCACCACAGGGAGGGGGCGATGCACTTTAAGACGTCCAAAGATAAACATCACTTGATCAGGTATTCTTCGATTACCGTCATAAATGGCAACTCTTCTTCAGTCCCATTAGTGAGAGTGCTGATTATAAACCTGATCGCTGCGGTTAATTTCGTTTGTCTGTACAATTCTACGTTTACTTGTAAAGATCAATAGTTCTCAATCTTTGACTCACTACAGCTCCTGGGATCCAAGGTAAAATCGCTAGGGTCCACGTAAACACACACACTTATGCAAATACGAAATTTCCTGCCCTCCTGGGTCTGTCCACTGTCCCAAGAGGAGCGGTACAGTGCACTACTACAACTACTGGTATAATACATAGTGTCACGGACGTATTTGCGCTTCATACCTGATTCGATGTCAAATAAAAAGTAGGATTCGACCAAACATGGTATACGAACAAATGAACAAGTATTATAATGTAAATTTCCGTTCAATGAACATTTAAATTGCAACGAAACAAAAAAAAAATTCCGTTCAATGAACATTTAAATTGCAACGAAACACACACACAAAAAATATCACGATAACCCTAGTGTTGCCATATGTCATCTTTATGTCCAAGTGGGTGGGAGGTCACAAGTTAGTTTTATGCCCTTTACAGGACAATCCCAACACACTTTGCCTGTATATGATATTCTATGCAATTTTACGTGCAGTATTCTATCATTGCCGGTTTCCCTGGTCTAGAGGTTACTCGACTTTCTTCGTAATCCAGTATACTCTCATGAGTAACGTGACGTATGCGAGAATCGGTAGCGGTTCTCTCCGCGTTGTTAACTTATGGGGTATGTAAGCCGGTAGCTCAGAAAGCAATGGCAAACTACAGAGCGTAATCTTACCAAGAAATCATCAATCATTTGAAAGATGCTGATGTTGACAGCGATGTCCTGTAAAGGATATGCGAACAAAACAAAAACAAAAAAATTATACCATTGATTTCCGAAAGACCGAGACTCATATCATTATGAAAACCAACGCAAAGCGATCTGCTTCCAAATTGCTGACTTCGAGCCTGATATGTCGGAATTGTGAAACTACGTTCTCTATCCCTAGGCCACAGACCTGTACTGGTTTCTAAGTCTGAAGAGGGGAAGACGAGTTCTGGAAGACAGTCGTCGTGGAGATGATACTGTATACCCGGGTTAGGAGAACATTCTCTACACGCCAAGCTCGGTGAGACAGAAGCCAGCCCTTGTAAGGACCAAGCCGACCTGTACGTCGATGTATAAGACTTGAAAGTGATAACTCAAGACTTCCAACAAGTGTCACAATCATTCCCCATGAGAAAATTGCGGCCAAACCTTCTGGGATTGGAAGAGTATACATTCTCTCTCTCCCCCCCCCCCCCCCCCCCCCCCCCCCCCCCCCCCCCCCCCCCCCCCCCCCCCCCCCCCCCCCCCCCGGTCCCCATAATGAAAACCGTAAACTGATTAGAGAAATTAGACGTAGACAGTCTCAATTTTTTGGTTATGAGAAGAAATAAACGATAGAACTTGGTGACAACTGGCAATATTGAGGGGAAAAGGACACGGGGAAGGAAGAGAAGTAAATATCTGGATGGCCTGGCCACGTGGCATGGTCGAAACAAGAACACAGAGCTGATTCACGACTCTGGTGATCGTGTGAGATGGCTAAACATGACTACACTTTTATAGGCATGGCACATGATGATATCTATCATCATCAAATATGTCGATACCAAACGCTAAAACCCTGCGCAATTAACCCACATATTCATATATTGAAACTGAAAAGTTAAACCACTTTGTTAAACTTTCACCGACTTCATCAACTATGTAGATTTTGTTATTAAAAAAACACGGATTAATATTTTACTTCTGGAAAACTTAACCCTCCTTTGTTAAAAAAGGTTTCACTGACTTCAACTTGTTTTTAAAGCAAAACGCTAAATACAACGTAATTACGACACAGATTACAATTTGTTTCATCAATTTCAGTCTGTGGTAACAAAACGCTGAAACCAACGTAATTCATCTATATTGTGGGACCCCCTTGACTAACACCCACTGTTAAAGGCGTTTTACAGACTTCAAAGTTATAGGTACAAAATGCTAAAACAATTGAGATGGAAGACTTTGTTAAAGACGTTTAAGCGATCTCTTAAAATGTCTAGTAACAAAACGCAATTAACATATAGATCCGTATTTGACGTTAACAAATACTACACAACTACAAATGCATTAAGATAACTGGTTTAAGATTTCAAGTCAAGCATGACTGGTATAGGAAACAGGTGATCTGCGATTGTACTGGTGATAATACTTAAGAGTCATACCAGGGCTTCCGGTGGGAAGAACACTTCCGGTGGAAGGAAATAAATATAATGTTCTAAATACAAATGTACTAATTTCGAATGTTCTAAATTCGAATGTTCTAAATACAAATATGAGCGGGAGTATTTTCCTAGTCTGAACTTTAAGACGTTCAAATTTTAAAGTAAGCGGTTTTTGAGTACTTCCGTCCGTTTTCCGAGTCGACCTAGCGAGGGTAATTATTACAGTTATAGCATACCTCGATGGTGGAATGGCTAGACCAGTGGTTCTCAACCCTTTTTGGCCCATTCAACCCTTCACCTTATGTTCAGAATGCCATTCTCCCCCTCCCCCCTTTCGTATTTCCTCCTCATAAATCTCCCACCCATACACAATATACATAATAATGGAAGCTAAATTTTATAACACATACTAGCACAAGTCTAGATGTCTACATAAAACGGAGGGATTCCTCACAAGTTGAAAACCACTGGGCTAGGCACTCGCCTGCCGAGACTGGTCATGGGTTCGCCTCGCGGCTGGGCGAATTCGGATGTTTAAAAAAGTGACGTGACCTCCCAGTCGACCCAGCCTAAAACGGGTACCAAGACCATCTTGGGAAGTAAAGGCGGTCAACCTGATACTGACCATATCACCCAGCGACAGCTGATTGGTCTATAACAATATGGATCTAACACACAATGCCCGATGGGCCTTAAGGCCTGTAGGAGGGTCCTCGAAAATGACATGTCAGCACAGAACTAAGCCTCTTACAATGGAACAGATATGTGTGTCGGTGTTGACAGGGCAGTGTTTGCAAATGGCGTACAGGTTGTAGTGATGTGCTTGGTTCCCTAATTATGATGCGATGTAAAGTAATTCTTGAATATTATGTGACGTAAGGTAATTCTTGATTATAGTTAGTCGCGGTTCCAACTTCACGACAGAGGGTCATCCCCATAACAGCACGCACAGGCATGTACATGTATAAGGCCGCTGCCAGAATACCAACACAACAGCCCGCCACGAAAATTACGGACGGAAGCGGCAGTCACTAGAAATACAGAAGTTTCACACACATTACTGCATAATGCAAAATGTTCAGCAACCGGCCGTCATTTTCTGAATATGCCGTTCACAATACAAAACACCGCAGAAATATGTTAAAGCACCCCACACGAAATCCACAGCTCACAGTGTCGTTCGAAGCACTTAACTCAGTAGCTGGGCGACAGAACCAAGGACTACCAGTCCAACATGAGGAAAATGTGTAAGCAAGCCGTAGCCAGAAGTAAAAACACTCTCGAGGTCATAACAGCTCAATCGCCTATCCGCCATATTGGAATGCGATTTAAAGTAATTCTTGAACATGATGCAATGTAAAGTAATTCTTGAACAAAATGCAGTGTAAACTAGATGATTAATGATACCCATGAAAATATATTACTATTTGGTAAGAGGAAGCCATATCTGAGAGACTACGATTTCCGCCCCAGGATAAGAAAGTGTCTGATTCGATTTCAGCACAGAGCTGGGAATATTTCCAAGAATCATTGAGATGTAATGACATCACCACCTCCCCTCTTATCTCTTGGGTTGTAAGACTGGATGTCTAGCCCTCTCGGATAAGCGCCCAAAACAGGAGGTCCTGTGTGCATGTTGGGCATGTTAAAAACCCCACGGCTGTTGGAAATCGAAAAGAGTAGGCCGTAAGACTGCCACCCAGGCAAACTTGTTGTGACAGAAACATACCCGCGGGTAGATAGAGTTTATTACCTGGGATGGAATCTTTCTACAGGAAGCAAGCTTTACACACATGCTTGCCGAGGTCAGACATACTGACCTTTGAGGTGTATAACTATGTATGATGCACTCGAAATGAGAGAGAGAGAGAGAGAGAGAGAGAGTGAGTGAGAGAGAGAGAGAGAGAGAGAGAGAGAGAGAGAGAGAGAGAGAGAGAGAGAGAGAGAGAGAGAGAGAGAGAGAGAGAGAGGTTGGACGAGGAAGAGATGAAAAAAAGGAAGTTATGGAGAAGGGTGGAGGAGGACATCCTGACAGCAGGGCAGATGAAGGGAAGAAAAGTAATAAAATGTATCTAGATAACAATTGTGTTCGAGTTGCGCTCAACACAATTAAAGTAGAGTACAACATATTTCAAAATAAATTAGCTTTACTTAAAAACATCTACTTACTTGCTTGCGTTTCTTCCTCATCATTCTTTGCTTTTTTCGCCATTCCTCTCTCCTGCAACCGAAAGCAAAGAATAGAAATTACTGATTGGAAAGTGGAAGGGGAAAAAAAAAATATTTTGAAAGCTAATATAGAAATCACTGTTGACGAGAAAAGAGATTGTGGATTCTGTGATTTAAATCTGGGTGGAAAATAGGATTTTCTATTCTATTGCTATTCACGTGTATCCTCTTATTTCGATCCGAGAAAAAGGATCGTCTTGGTGTATTTGAGGATCCTCTCATTTCAAACCGCAGCTGGCATCATCATCATCATGTGCCACGCTGATAAGCACGGATGCTCATATTCAGCTATTTCACACGATAACCAGATTCGTGGATCAGTTCCGTGTTCTTGTCTCGACCATGCTATGTGGCCAAGCCATGCAGATGTTTACGTCTCTGTTTTCCCCTTGTGTTTTCCCAATAATCTGGTCAGTTGTCACCAAGTTCTTTAAATTATTTCATCGTAACGTGTCCAAGATATTCTGGACGGTCTACGTCTAATTTCTCTAACCACTTAGAGATTTTTATTGTTTTGTTGTTGTTGTTGTTGTTGTTTTAAGACTTGCTCGTTGGTGTTTCTGCCTGTCCATGATATTCTTAGAATTTTTCCTTCCTTAGAAAGCGCAATACCGCTCCCATAAGGTGTTTCTGAGATTGTCAGCTCATTGTCCACGTTTCATACTCATTCAACCCCTCTGACGTGTCTCCACCTTGCCGTGGTGGAGGGGCTTGCATGTTCGAATGAACCCGAGAGCTATGCCGACGGTAGCACAGCTACTGGTAGGGTCTACCTTGTCGGACGAGAGCTATGCCGACGGTAGCACAGCTACTGGTAGGGTCTCCGTTGTCGGACAGGTCACGGGATAGGAACCAGACCAAGAGAGACACACACTTGCTTCTCTGCAGGTAGACTGAGGACAGGCAGTCAAAGTCCAAATCAGGCGCATGATGCCATTACATTCCTGGTCCAGACACATATTCTGCGGCTTTCAGCTGAGGGATATGGCTGAACGCCTCTAAGCCAATATTCCCGGATGTGAGGGCCGGGTCAATACTCACCCACTGCTAAATGAGGTGAGATGCTGAGACTGCTACACGCTTGGTTCAGACACTTGTTCTACGGTTCTCAGCTGAGGGATACCCTGATGTGAGGGTCTGGCCGTTGCTCGCTCTCTGCTGCATGGAGGTAAAATGCTGAGCCGGCAGCACTTGCAGCCTACCACGTGAGCGTTACTAAAGGTGGAAAAAAAGAGTTCTCAGTCGCACGAAATGGTTACGAAGCAAGTCCGTATTTTTAAACTCATTTAGTGTCTCATTAACACGAAATGGAACGCTTGGCTAGCGAATCCATTACGTGGAAGGCCGAAGCGAAAGCTTGCTGAGTGGATGTTGTCTCATTAACACGAAATGGAACGCTTGGTTAGCGAATCCGTTGCGTGGAAGTCCTAAGCGAAAACTTGCTGAGTGGTTGTAGCCTGCAGAGTGACCGTTCTTGGTTTGCGTGGGGAGCGGCCTGTGGCGAAGGAAAAGTCTAATACATGGATGTGAGGAGTTAAAGTAGCCATGTGCAGGACGTGGCGATTTCTTGGGTGAGCCCAGTACCAGAGCGCTATGTGTCGGCGCTGCAATTATGGAAGCCTCCCTGGATGGTGGAAAATGCCCATGGACTGCCCCTGCCTTCCCTTGAGGGCTGACCGTGAAGTCTTCGACCGTTCTAACTTGACCAGCTGGGATGTGGACGGAACCACAACATTTAGTCCCCTAGGAATGCTAACCTGATTAAAATATGCATGCTAAAGTCGGATGTGTTGGTCTAAGGGTTTCCGCCCACGGGTGCCTGACCAGACACACCGCAATTACGTCTGAAAAAACACTCAGGATGAATACAGCAGAATAATAATAATAATAATAATAATAATAATAATAATAATAATAAGAAGAAGAAGAAGAAGAAGAAGAAGAAGAAGAAGAAGAAGAAGAAGAAGAAGAAGAAGAAGAAGAAGAAGAAGAAGAAGAAGAAGAAGAAGAAGAAGAAGAAGAAGAAGAACCATACAAAAGTACAGGTTCTATATAACACTTCAACACTCTCTTTTCCTCATTGCAATTGACATCTTTTTAGTAGCCATATGTTTTCCATTTTGCAAAAGGCTACCTTCGCCATAGCCACTCTTGTTTTAATCAGCTACTGGTACCATTTACACTCAAGTTCCAGGAAGTAACAGCAGGGCGTGTCAAACTGACCACGTGACCCATCCAATGTGGACTTGTGTATAAAAATAGGAGAGCAGCACCATATATCCGGTTGATCTCAAGATGTGGAAAAAAAAGGGGGGGGGGGCTATACTGTGTTCTCAACACGCACCCTACCAGGTAAGTGGTAACGCGTGAAAGAAGGCCCATTATCGACTTGTTGTCTGTATAACGCTTTCCTTCAAGGCTATTTTTACAATCGCCTTGAACTTGAGCGTAGTCCATGCTGCTCGTGAGATGTTTTCCCTTTTTCCAGTGTCCTCTTACCATCAGGCGAACCCACTCCGACTTCTGAGGTACTTGTAATTTATATCCCCAAATGAAGGAACGAGAAGTCAACATCTCAGTCAGTCTGGCCGGCATCAGCACACCGGATGTTTAAGAGCCAGCGTTCTGATCCAATCAGTCATGCTGACCTCTTTTTCTCCCATAACCCAGAGAAGTTTCTGGGAGCCAGGTCAACGCTGGAAAAACCCACCCTAAATGCTGACATGGAGGCTAGACTGCTGTGTTGACACCTGTACACTCCCTGGGAGCAACATCTACGGGAGGCCGCGGGGAGCACTTATTACAAAAGGGGGTGAGGGTATCAACGTGCAAAGAGGCTGGCCCATCTCAAGCCAAATCAACCAGGCCAAACTATTTACTGAGTTTGAACAATAAAGACTCAAACAACATACCACACAATTTATTGCCTGTCATATATCTACTAAGTTTAAACAATGTAAACACAAACAATAGACCACGCAATTTATTGCCTGGCATATATTTCTGTATTTAAGCAGATGACACACTATTGGCGGCGGATAATGCAAAAGATCTACAACAGTTGTTGGACATTGTAGTAACATAGAGTGCAAAGAAATTACGCTCCTTGTATATAACAAAAAAACACTAACAATGGTGGTATGAAAGAAAAATATGAAACTAAAATGTGAAATGGAAATAGAAGGGACAATTCTTAACCAAGCGGATAATTTTAAATACCTAGGAGCATTTATAACATCAGAAGGGAGGTGCGCAACAGAGATAAGGCGCAGAATAGGGCAAGCAAAAGCTGCATTTCAGAAAATGAAAACTATAGCTAAAGTGCTATATAGAGCATGTTTTGCTGTATGGCAGTGAATCTTGGAATGTAAACCAACAAATTAGAAAGACATTGGCAGTAACAGAGATGTGATTCCTTAGGCGAATGTTGCGAATTCCTAGGACTGCCAGAGTTACTAACGACGATTGCTTGAAAGAGTCTATTGAAACTAAAACATTATAAACAACAATAAGAAAGAGACAAACAACTTTCTTTGGTCATGTGATGAGAAAAAAGGCGTTGGAGTACATCGAGACGACTGGAAAGATCGAGGGGAAGAGAGGCAGACCAAGAGAAATGATGCTGGACGGATTGAGATGGTGGCATGGAGGAATATCATCAGCAGTGTTGATCCAGAACACCAAAGACCGAGATCTGTGGCGAGCCATGAACGCCTATGCCGGCTGGCATGGCACTTGATGATGATGATGAGGCTGAAGTTTAAACAATGAAGACAAAAACAATACATTGAACAATTTATTGCCTGGTATATATTTACTAAGTTGCCATGGACAAATGGAGCGATACAGACGGGGAGATAGAAACAGATAGCAGCTTAGTTGAGAAAGGAAAAAAGAAATATATGAACCTAAAGGTTAAAATGGCAATGGGGGTAAAGAAATTGCCCCGAGAGAAACTCGGTGTAAAAACATAACGTGAGAAAGCAACAGCAAACGTTGCATAGTGGAAGACATCCTTTTCCGGTATGCATTTCCGGCATGTCACGTGCTAAACCGAGGTCACATCTGAAGTTTTGGCGGGAAGCATTCCCACGAATCAGATACGGCATTTTGTGAATTTGAGGACCGAGGGGAGAACGAGAGAGGGAGATGGGAGAGATAGAGTGGAGGGTGGTGGAGCCGTTCTCGGTTTTTAGACCAGGGGGAGGCATGCACAATGTCGAGGTGACCGCCGATTCATCACCGAAGAACGATAATTGCTTGTTTTCATGTAGTTGACTTGCCCTTTCCTTCCTGTCTCTCCAGTGTCTTCGCTGTAACATGTAAACTGTCAATTAAGTGTGTGTGTGTGTGGGGGGGGGGGGGAGGGGGGAACTGACATAGTTCTCGCTTTGGCGTTCTCTCTGCTTTCTTCCAAACCCTTCCGAGTGTGAGTGTCTGTGTGCGCGCGCTTGTGAGCGCTCACGCTAGTGTGCGTTCTGTATACAAGTTCGATCGTTCGTTCTGTGCGTGTGCAATTATATTGCTTTTTTCCCCACTCGTTTTCATCTTTCTTTATTTGCAATCATGCTCTCTCTCTCTCTCTCTCTCTCTCTCTCTCTCTCTCTCTCTCTCTCTCTCTCTCTCTCTCTGGCACACAAGGCATGCTCTCTCTCTCTCTCTCTCTCTCTCTCTCTCTCTCTCTCTCTCTCTCTCTCTCTCTCTCTCTCTCTCTCTCTCTATCACAAGGCGCTGGGTCTTATTATTGATCAAAATCTAACCTTTAATTCCGAAGTTCATGCTCTAGTTAAACAAATAGCCAAAAAAGTATACCAACTTGCCAAAATTAATAATTTCCTTGACAAAAACACAAGAGTGATAGTCTATATTTCCTACATACAAATACATATTGATTATTGCTCCACAATCTAGGATGGATGCTCCAAATCAATAACAAAACGCCTTTATTCACTCCAGAAAAGGGCAGTACGTTTAATTAATGGTGAAAAGTGACAAGCTTACCGACAATTCTAACCTAAATGAACGTCTTCAGTTACTAAGTCTAAACTTATTCTCAAAATCCTATTTCAAAATGCTCCAAGCTACCATTGGCCATTGTTCAAATGTAACGCAAGACACAGTGAACGACTAAATATACTTCCTGTCCCTAAACCTAGGATAAAAATAAAATGTTTGCATATCCTATACAGGACATCGCTGTCAGCATCAGCATCTTTCAGCTGATTGTTGATTTCTTGGCAAGATTACGATCAGTAGTTTGCCATTGCTTTCTGAGCGGCCGGCTCACACACCCCGTAAGTTACCAACGCGATTCGAATACCACTGCTGATTGTCACCGTCGTCACGTTACTTACGAGAGTATACGAGATTACGGAGAAAAGTTGCTAACCTCTAGGTCAGGAAGCCGGGAAACCTAGGATAGACATATAAAACAAGCTTAGCATATCCACACACAAAATCAAAGACACCACCAATCATTATACAAACAGTCGAAACCTGTTTGAACACTACCTCAGTACAGACTACATGCTTCCTCTTCCGTCTCTCTCGTCTCTCTGTCCCTCCCTATTCTCTCTCTCGCTCTCTCTCTCTCGCTCTCTCTCTCTCTCTCTCTCTCTCTCTCTCTCTCTCTCTCTCTCTCTCTCTCTCTCTCTCTCTCTCTCTCTCACCCTCTCCATTATGATTTCATGATTTCATCACTCCGCGTGCGTCCAGAAACGGGCACAAACTGACTGATAAATTGACGGGAGAATAGAAAAAGGGAGATTCTAAGCAAAAGTGCTGTCTAGAGACAGATCGATTGGTGGATTTGGGGCGCGACCTTGGACGCAATCTTTAGACCTCTGGTTGACCACGTGATAATCAGAATTACATTGCCGGATCTGTTTGCCATGTGTCAGGCGGGTGGCATGCAACAGGACCAGTTAGAAATTGGCAAAAGAGAGAGAGAGAGAGAGAGAGAGAGAGAGAGAGAGAGAGAGAGAGAGAGAGAGAGAGAGAGCGCGCGTGTGTGTGTGTGCGCGCGCGCGTGCATGTGGTAAATTGGTGCTACCTCATACGTCTAAAAGGGTTCGTTCGCTTGATGGCGAGTAGCACAGGTAAAAAGGAAAGATAATTTCGCGTAAAATCAGCCCAGTGCATTCACTAGTAGTAGTAGTAGTAGTAGTAGTAGTAGTAGTAGTAGTAGTAGTAGTAGTAGTAGTAGTAGTAGTAGTAGTAGTAGCTGCAGTAGTAGTATATAGTAGTAGTAGAAGCAGCAGCAGTAGTAGCAGCAGCAGCCGCAATAGTAGTAGTAATAGTAGTAGAAGCAGCAGCAGTAGAAAGAAGCAGCAGCAGCAGCAGCAGCAGCAGCAGTAGTAGTAGTAGTAGTAGTAGTAGTAGTAGTAGTAGTAGTAGTAGTAGTAGTAGTAGTAGCAACAACAGCAGCAAGTGTGTAGACCATGCTCAAGTTCAAAATGAACGAAACACAGATTATTTTAGACACATTGTTAACTCTTTGTAGATCAGTGGTTCTCAACATTTTTTGGCCCGTGCCCCCTTCACCATACTTTTAGGACGCCATTCCCCCCTCACCATATTTTAAGACGTCATTCCCCCCACCCCCTCACCATATTTTTAGAACGTCATTTCCCCCCTTTCGTATTTCCTCCCTAAAAATGTTCCTCAGTGTACGTAACAATTGAAGCTAAATTTAACAGCACATACTAAAACAAGTCTAGACATCTACATAAAACGTGATTTGCGGATCTACTTACGTTATAAAATGGATTTCAGAAGGGTGATATGTACAGAACCGTAAAGTATGAAGGGAATAACAATATCAAGTAATCGGTTCTTGTAATAACGCACTCTAAAAATGATCTTAATTCCCCTCCTGGAAACCCTAAAAATCCCCCCCCCCCCCCCAGGTGGGGGGGGGGAATTCCCCACCGGTTGAGAACCACTGTTTTAGATAGTCAAATATTCTATTCTTACGGGCAGTGAACTCTTTGTAGATAGAAAATAGTGAGTTAATTGTCGACAGACAATTGTTACATGCAGGCAATTGTTACATCCCTACAGATAGATTATTTGTGGATAGAAAATTGTTATACTCCCACAGAAAGTGAAATATTTGTAGATAGACAATTGTTAGATTCCTAATATAATAATCTCTTCGTAAATAGACAACTGTTATATTCTCACAGATAGCGAACAGTTTGTAGATAGCTAGGCAGTTGCATATCCTTTACAGGACGTCATAATCAACCCGAATGTGTGTGTGTGTGTGGGTGGGTGTGTGTGTGTGTGTGTGGATGTGTGTGATCTTTTGGCAAATTTACCGTCAATAGTTTGCCATTGCTTTCTGAACGACCGGCACATATACCATTGTTTGAAACCCAATGCAAGGCGGTCTGCTGTCAAATCGCCCGCAGCTGTGCTTCTCCTGCAGCTGTATGCCGAATTACAAATTGCGTCTGTAATCCCTTAATCGCAGAGCCGGCTTTGTAGATAGACAGACAAATGTTATATTCCGACAACTCCAGTATATCGCCCTTACCAGTGAAAGCTAGGTACCCGACCTCACTACCCAAGAGATCAGGGGGCCGTGTGATATCATCAGACTCCAATGTTTCTTAGAAAGAACTCCATCCACTATGTAGGAATCAAACCCCGTACCTACTGAGCCTGAAGCTGAGAGCGTAACCTCTCAGCCACGGCTGTTCCGTGATTATGCAGATTCATTTGAACTGTATATACCGGTACACATACCATTACCCGCGAGGCTCTGAAAACTATATATACCAGTACACATAACATTACCCGCGAGGCTCTGAAAACTATATATACCAGTACACATAACATTACCCGCGAGGCTCTGAAAACTATATATACCAGTACACATAACATTACCCGCGAGGCTCTGAAAACTATATATACCAGTACACATAACATTACCCGCGAGGCTCTGAAAACTATATATACCAGTACACACAACATTACCCGCGAGGCTCTGAAAACTATATATACCGGTACACACAACATTACCCGCGAGGCTCTGAAAACTATATATACCGGTACACACAACATTACCCGCGAGGCTCTGAAAACTATATATACCGGTACACACAACATTACCCGCGAGGCTCTGAAAACTATATATACCGGTACACACAACATTACCCGCGAGGCTCTGAAAACTATATATACCGGTACACATAACATTACCCGCGAGGCTCTGAAAACTATATATACCGGTACACGCAACATTACCCGCGAGGCTCTGAAAACTATATATACCGGTACACATAGGCTCTGAAAACTATATATACCGGTACACGCAACATTACCCGCGAGGCTCTGAAAACTATATATACCGGTACACATAACATTACCCGCGAGGCTCTGAAACAAAATGTCTTGATTGTTGTTTTTTTCGTAAAGATGATCATGATGGTGGTGATGATGGTTATCATGATGGTCATAATGATGATAATGACGACGATGATGGCACCATTATTTAACTGTGTACAGATGGAAGTTCCCCTGTTACACACCATAAGATCTATTAAGGTTATGATGCCGGACCCATATTTTGTAAATTCCAATCGGCAGTCCAGGGGTAATGTGCACTATATCACCATAACTTCCCAATTTTAGTCTGGGTCGAGATGCAGATTCGAACCTATAACCAGCATTGCGTTACCTCTGACCCCGTACACCCATGTACATATACTCAATTATACTTGTGACCCTGAGACACCACAACGCGGCGTCCTGACCTGACCTCTGCTGTGCTTTATCACCCATTGCAGCATATCCCGCAACTAATTCTGCCAAGCCCTCCTATCTTTTTGCTATCTCACGCAGCACTCTCTATGTCCTCCCTCCTCCATGCCCTCCCTCTTCCATGTCCTCCCTCTTCCATGTCCTCCTAGTAGTATTCATCTCTGTCTGTTATTCTCTTCTCCGTGTGTTTTCAAGTCTTCCGCTATTTCATTGTGGGTTCCAGACAAAGAGAGTGTATAGTTATATGGTACTCATTTTTTTTTTGGGAGGAGGGAGGGAGGGAGGGAGGGAGGGAGGGAGGGGGTCAAATACTGTTCCAGCCAGCGCAAGCGTCTCTTCCTCACCTCTTGGTTAAGGATTTGTTTAGTTCTCTCCATGAGCTCCACATTGGTGATTCTGTTCTCTCCACGAGTTCCACATTTGGTGATTCTGTTCTCTCCACGAGCTCCACATTGGTGATTCTGTTCTCTCCACGAGCTCCACATTGGTGATTCTGTTCTCTCCACGAACTCCACATTGGTGATTCTGTTCTCTCCACGAGCTCCACATTGGTGATTCTGTTCTCTCCATGATCTCCACATTGGTGATTCTGCTCTCTCCATGAGCTCCACATTGGTGATTCTGTTCTCTCCATGAGCTCCACATTGGTGATTCTGTTCTCTCCATGATCTCCACATTGGTGATTCTGCTCTCTCCATGAGCTCCACATTGGTGATTCTGCTCTCTCCATGAGCTCCACATTGGCGATTCTGTTCTCTCCATGATCTCCACATTAGTGATTCTGCTCTCTCCATGAGCTCCACATTGGTGATTATGTTCTCTCCACGAGCTCCACATTGGTGATTCTGTTCTCTCCATGAGCCCTACATTGGTGATTCTGTCTACTATGTTATGCCCACTTTTCTTCATAGGCACCAATTAGTGAATGTTTGTAGTTATTTGTTTTTTTAATAATTCATTTAGTCCAATGGTTCTCAACCGGCGGGGACTCTCCAGTTTCCAGTGGGGGAGAGAATTAAGATTATTTCAAGATCACGTTAATACAAGAACCGATTATTTGATGATCGTTTATAACATAATAATACCCGCAAATCATGTTTTATGTAGACGTCTAGACTTGTTCTAGTATGTGTTATTAAATTTTGCTTCCATTTTTACGTATACTGTGTAGGGACGGGGAGGGGGGATTTATAGGGAGGAAATACGAATAAAAACGGGGGGGGGGGGGCGTGTGACATTCTGAACATATGGTGAAGGGGTGCATGGGTCAAAAAAGGTTGAGAACCACTGCTTCAGTTGTTCTCGGTGTTTCTGACCCACACACTAGTACTGATTTAACATTAGTGATAAATATTCTAGTTTAACCTTGGTGATAAATATTCTATATTAACATTGGTGATAAATATTCTAGTTTAACATTGGTGATACATATTCTAGTTTAACTTTGGTGATAAATACTCTAGTTTAACTTTGGTGATAAATATTCTAGTTTAACATTGGTGATAAATATTCTAGTTTAACTTTGGTGATAAATATTCTAGTTTAACTTTGGTGATAAATATTCTAGTTTAACATTGGTGATAAATATTCTAGTTTAACTTTGGTGATAAATACTCTAGTTTAACATTGGTGACAAATATTCTAGTTTAACATTGGTGATAAATATTCTAGTTTAACATTGGTGATAAATATTCTAGTTTAACTTTGGTGATAAATACTCTAGTTTAACATTGGTGATAAATATTCTAGTTTAACATTGGTGATAAATACTCTAGTTTAACATTGGTGATAAATATTCTAGTTTAACATTGGTGATAAATATTCTAGTTTAACTTTGGTGATAAATATTCTAGTTTAACATTGGTGATAAATATTCTAGTTTAACTTTGGTGATAAATACTCTAGTTTAACTTTGGTGATAAATATTCTAGTTTAACATTGGTGATAAATATTCTAGTTTAACATTGGTGATAAATATTCTAGTTTAACATTGGTGATAAATATTCTAGTTTAACATTGGTGACAAATATTCTAGTTTAACATTGGTGATAAATATTCTAGTTTAACATTGGTGATAAATATTCTAGTTTAACACTGGTGATAAATATTCTAGTTTAACACTGGTGATAAATATTCTAGTTTAACCTTGGTGATAAATATTCTAGTTTAACATTGGTGATAAATATTCTAGTTTAACCTTGGTGATAAATATTCTAGTTTAACCTTGGTGATAAATATTCTAGTTTAACCTTGGTGATAAATATTCTAGTTTAACATTGGTGATAAATATTCTAGTTTAACATTGGTGATAAATATTCTAGTTTAACATTGATGATAAATATTCTAGTTTAACCTTGGTGATAAATATTCTAATTCTGATGCTGGGTATAACTTCCGTGACCTGAGCTAACATCTCTGAACAACTGTCCACTATTTCTTCTGAAGTACATATGACAACATGATTTGTGTTCAGATAACGTCGAGTCAAGTAAACTCAGCAACCGCAACCATGGCAACACAATGAGCGGTGACGTTCTCTGCAGTGCACTGATATTTGCGAAAAGTGCTGAATCATTTAAACACACAATTAGGAGATCCGTTGTCCAAGCTGTACAAGTCAAAACTCCCACCTCATCTCATCTCATCTCATCTCATCGTGTTCCTCTTGTACCTTGCGGTGTCGAGGTGAAGTATAAACTTCGTGAGAGTGCCCGGTTATGGGCTTCGTATATCGACATTCCCATGGATTCTGCTATTCCCTCCGTCCAACGTTTACGTGGTCGGCCTCTTCCTCTGTTTCCATCTGGTCTGTACATCATTGCTTGTTGTGGTATGTTGTTGACTGGTAACCTACCTGCATGGTCAAACCATTTGACTTGCTGCTTTCTAATAAAATCTAGTGCTGCTTTAACCCCCACTTTAGTCCTGATTTCTTCATTTCTGATCTTATCTCTTCTTGATACGTTGAGTATTCTTCTCAGGAACCTCATTTCTGTCTCCCACGACAGTTGGAAATCGTAAAAAGTAGCTAGTAAGCAAGGACATAACCTTGGCAAAATTAAAATGCAAAAGAAAACTGTCTGGAGGCAGTAAACCTGGCACACATGCCAGCCGTTGTTGGACATACTGCCCTTTGAGGTTTATTACTTGGTATGGATAGGACGCAAAAGAAGAAGAAGACGATAAGGAGGAAGAGAAAGAGAAAAGGTAGAGGGGGGGGGGGGGAAGAGAAAGAAAGAAAGAAAGAAAGAAAGAGAAAAAGAAAGACAGACAGACAGACAGACAGACAGACAGACAGACAGACAGACAGACAGACAGACAGACAGACAGACAGACAGACAGACAGACAGACAGACAGACAGACAGACAGACAGACAGACAGAAAGAAAGGGGGAGGGGGGAATGGAAAAAAGGAAGGAAGGAAGGAAGGAAAGAAGGAAGGAAGGAAGGGAGGAAGGAAGGAAGGAAGGAAGGAAGGAAGGAAGGAAGGAAGGAAGGAAGACATCCAGTCCCTATTGGTTATTTGTGAGTTACTAAACAGTGTTACGTTGAGCAGTTTGCCATCGATTTCCTTTCGAAACGTCAACATTTAAGTCCGACTGCCGGGCATGTAGAGCCAACCCACTCACCCCTCCGACAGAAGAGAACGTTTAAATATTTTATGCCTTTCAGTCACGCCGACCTCCGCTAAAACATTAGCAACGTAATATTTCATCTGACTAAAATACCGCTATCTTCCGTTCAGGAATTTATCTTTCTCCAATAACTGTCACATCATGATTTTGTTTCATTTTCAAGTCTAAATAAGGCAAACAGAACTTCATAGAATTCTTGTTTTCAGAACTATTGATATCTTCTTCTTCTTCTTCTTCTTCTTCTTCTTCTTCTTCTTCTTCTTCTTCTTCTTCTTCTTCTTCTGACGTTAGTGATCATCTTTTTCTACAGCCCTCTATCTCAAATTGACAAAAGACATGATGTGCGTGGCTGAAGAGAAGATAGCTTGCCATTGCTTTCATTCTTGGCAGAAACGATCTGGCGTTAATCTTAGTTATTGTCTCTATAAAGAGATCGTCTGCGTACCGTTGTGAAACTTGCGACCACAGCAACAACTATCTGTCGGCTGCTCCCCAGCTTGAACGTCCACCTCCTCTCATGGTTTCCTCGGTCTAAGCATGTACTCGACCATGCCAAGCGTGTCCAATAGGCTAGCGGAGGGAAGGGGGCATCTTACCTCTCTTCTGATAGGGGATACCCGTATTTAACCAAAAGGTATTTGTTGTTGTCTTCCACTGATACGTTATGCGTCATGGGAAGAGCAGTTCCTGCACCTGTGACCAGCGCCCTTCCTCTAATTTCCTCCATGATTCATGAGCAGTGTTTCTAGGCTCAAGTAAATCCCCTACAGGTTTGCAAACAAATGTAAAGAGACGATAGACCTGTCATAGGTTTCTTACCTACTTAACCCTGGGACGTGATGTGTGAAGTGAATATATTCTGAGCCAGCGGACACGGCAATTGCCGCTTTCTTGTGAAAAATTGGAGCCGTGTTGAACCAGTGGTTAGTGCGCTTACATTCACCACAAGAAGGACAGTCAATGACCCATTCTCCACGCCAAGAGGTCAATGGACAATGTGGTGCCAACTCCATATTGTTGCACCAATCGGCACTTGATGGTGGTGAGGTCAATATTATCGCTGTCCCTTTTACTTCCCATAACTTTCTTGATACTGATCTTAACCCGGAATGAATTAGGACCACAGGTCAATGAAGAGGGGGGGGGGGGGGGGGGGGGAATCCCTGACTCAAAAGTATTTCGATCACGAAAGAAAATATAAGGCGTGGAATTTTTCCGTTACGTCCGGGTAGGTCAATATGTCCGGTAACGGGACATCAGGTTTGGTTCTCAGCTTGGCTTTCGTATCTCAACATAAACTTTGGGCCCATTATTATTTCAGTGAATTTGTCAAGCCTGTGGCTCACTACATCCGACTTAGACAAGCTTGTCTACGGATTTGCATCCCCTAGCCTTTGACTGTTCACATTCTATCCCCTAGCATTTTACTGTCCCCAGTCTATCCCCAAGTCTTTGACTGTCCCCAGTCTATCCCCCAGCCCTTTACTGTCTCCATTCGATCCCCCAAGTTTATGACTTTCCCCAGTCTATCCCCAAGCCTTTGACTGCCCCCTGTCTATCCATTAGTCTTTGATTGTCCCCAGCCTGCCCGCTAATTTGTGACTGTCCCCCGTCAACAAAATAATTAAACCTCTCTCTTCACGCAGCACACTATACACAAGCAGCAGGTTTGTGTCTCTCTTCTGGTTTCTATCCCTGGATCTGTCCGACATAGGATACTGTGCTATCGTTGGCACAGTTCATCGAATCACTGAAACACACAAATCCCCCCTAGATCTTCATGGCAGATACATCAGATGGCACGTTGGGTACCTTTTTTTTTTTTTTTGGCATATCCTATTTACAGGACATCGCTGTCTACACCAGCACAGCTGTTGTTGATGTCTTGGAAAGGCGGAACTTTCTATCCGTAAGGTGTGTGGTCTAGAGACCATCAATCGTGAAAGAGGGTGGGTTGAAGGTCCGGAAGACATCACGGATTGGCACAATGTAATAATAACACTGGGTCGTGAATGCAGAGAATGGGCAGCGGGCCGTACTGAATTTGAAGTGCAACAGCTGATCCACAGCAACACACATCAAGGTGACATAGTCATCTACATCCATGGGTCAATGGTGAGAAACAGACGTAGTGGCTGGGGTTTTATTGCAAAGGCTAATGGACGAGTCTTGAAAAAGGAGAGTCTGGCATATGAGACTACGACCCCCCGGGATGGTTAACCCGGTCAACAAATGCCCGCAGAAGTCGGATGTGTCGGCCTAATGGCGCAAGAACGCAGCTTTGCTGTAAACAGGCACAACGCAATCACATCCGGAAAAAAAAACTCTGGATGAACGCAGAAGAAGAAGAAGAAGAAGAAGAAGAAGAAGAAGAAGAAGAAGAAGAAGAAGAAGAAGAAGAAGAAGAAGAAGAAGACCTACAGCATGAGAATGGAGGTGGGGGAAGTTACGGCAGCATTCCGGTGGCTAGAGGAGACCACTGCAACACACGTTGTATTCATTATGGATTCAAAGAGTATGCTTAGTAAGGTGGAGAAAGGAATGTTTCGTGTGGAATGGCTCTCGTCGCTTCAGAGGTCACAGATTGTGAGAATGTTATAGATATTTTGCCCTGGCCATGCGAGGGTACGGGGGAATGAACAGGCTGATATGCCAGCAGGAAATGCACCTCTTAGTGGTAGTTTGCTTATGGACAAGGGGGAGGTGGTCGTGCGCTTTTGGGACCAGGTGGAGAAGACGGAGGTACAGATTGAGAACCTATATGTGGAAAGAATGAGATTGCGGGGGATCGGCAGGGGTTCTGAAAGAATCTCAAAACTGAGAGGGAAGACCCGGAGAAGTTTTAATCAGATAGCGGTGGGAACGATTAGTAGTATGACTCTTCGCTGGCTGATGAACGAGGGGACGGAGCACGTGTGGGAATGTCCTGAGTGCAGTGATGTCGGTTCTTAACTCAACAACTCAACTCAACTGATGTCTTGGGAAGTTTACGTTCAGTAGTTTGCCATTGCTTTCTGAAAGACCGGCTCCCATAACACGTTAAAACCTAGAACGACACGGTCTGCTGCGAAATCGGTCGCAGCTGTGTTCCAAACGCAGGTAAGCGGAATTACCAACCGCGTCCGTAACGCCTTTGCCGCGGAGGTCGGCACTTTGGGTACTACGGACACATAAAGTATGCAGTCGGACGTTGCCCGTTAGGACTTTACCCGTACGGAATTTACCCACCGCATGCCACTCATTTTTGCGTATGTGTTATTTCCTTATGAAATTTTGTTTTAACGAGCATTAACGTTACATAACAACAAAAACCAATGTTACAATAATCTGTAATTCTATAAAAGTCGCACAAATTGATAGGCCTTCCTTGACCCAAATGGTTAAGCATGCCAGATATCTCGCTTGCTATTTTCGGTTCCAGGTAAGTACTGAATGCAGGAATTTCGATACGTAATTGGCTTGGCTGACCAAAGAAATCTGGCAAGCCGCGAGAACTAAAGAAAAAAAAAACAACAGGTTCAACAGTTTGTGAGAGGAAAAGTCGAACAGGAGTATAATAATAACACGCAGTGCTTACGTAATTTAACGTCTATTTTTTTACACAGTTTTGTTCAGGATATGTGATTTGAAACAAAGAAAGCGTTAAAAGTATTATATCACAAGGTCGCAAATCTAAAGCAGCTTAATTTTTTTTGTTTTTTGTTTTGTATTTTTGTTATTGACAGTTTGTGCTACATAAAAAAGGGAGGTTTAATTATTTTGTTTGGCGTCGTTACTTGTTTACATGGCAATTTCTTTAAACGAGTAGGAAAGTTACGTAGGGATTGGAGGGGGGGGGGGGGGGTGAAGAGCAAGATACCGAATGGGGAAAGAAGGGGAGAGAGAGAGAGGGGAGAGAGAGGGGGAGGGAGGGGGAGGAACTGGAAAAGAAGGGGATGAAGAGACAGGAAGAGAACTGACACATAGTCTAGCGTGACAGAATGACAGATAGTCTCGTTAAAATGGGTAACTGAAACAGGAAAAGGTAGAGAGAGAGAGAGAGAGAGAGAGAGAGAGAGAGAGAGAGAGAGAGAGAGAGAGAGAGAGAGAAAGAGAGAGAGAGAGAGAGAGAGAGCGTGAATGGAGAAAGAGGGGTCAGGAGAGAGAGGAGGGAACTGAGAAAGAGGTGACGGAGTAAGATGAGAGAGGAATTGTAAGAAACCAACAGGCTGTTGACTAACACATTTAATCAATTCCTAACAGATGACATCAGCGGAGGAAGAAATGCCAGGAGTTATGTCATCGGCGTCAGCTTTTGATGCACAAACTCCATTCCTCCTCTTCTGTTCTTCCTTAACTTACGAGGGCGCTTCAAAAAAAAAAAAAAAAAACACCTTAAAATGTAATCTGAACACATTCCCCCTAAGCAGGCAGGTAAGAATGCTACCCACTACGCCACTGCAGATCCCGATGAGACGTCAAAAGTCAGCCATTGGATAGATGGTGCTAGGTCCATATTTTTACAGACCAATCGGTTCTCGGTGGTTGAAGTGGTCAGTACCACACCGGCCGCTTTCACTTCCCCGGGCATTCCAGGTACTCATTCTATGCTGGATCTGCCTGGGAGCCCAGATCAATTTTTAAAAAATCCGAATTCGCCCAGCTGCGGATCGAACCCACAACCTCCCGGTTGGCAGGCGAGTGTCATGCGACTACGCCTCCGAGGCTGCCAATGAGACGTGTGATAGCGTTATTTGTGACAAATGATTCGTCTTAAACTGTGCGCGATCCTGTTCACATGCGAACTTGAGGCGATCATCAATACCACTGAACCACACGTCCCGGCTTACCGGAGATCGATATATTTCATTAAGATGACGTCCCACAGACAACAATTGAAAGTGATTTAAACTAAAAGAAATCAGTTACAAAAACATGACGATGCGGTGAGAAGCCTTCATCGGCAAACAACTAAAAAAAAAAAACAAATCACAATTACACAAAACAAAGACGAAAATGACACTAAAGTAACTAATCAAGGTATGATAATATTATAAACAAATTCATAAGCACGGATTGGCGCTCACTGACACAGTAGAAGAATGCGGAGATTAGAGCTACGGGCCTCTATTTAATCTTGTGAATATGTTTATGAGCTGTTTTAGTGGCCTCAAGAGTTGACCGTCAGATACTTCTATGATAATATTTGGCAACCGTGTGAAATGAAAAGAAGCAGGTAGCATGAGCTGAGGTGGAATATATAGTAGTGGTAGTAGCATGAGGTGGAATATATAGTAGCTAAATCGAGTGAAATGGCGAGTCGTGACCGCTCACGCTTTCCGGCATGGCACATGATTGATTGATTGATTGAAATCAGTTGCTCCAAATATAAACAGTGCGACCTCTGACAGAAGCAGACAGTGGGGCTGTGGTGAGTTGCGTAAGGGTGGGGGTGGATCTTTCACATCTGACGAGGACATAGCCATAAACATGGTCCTGTGACATTTACAATGATGAAAATATTCTTGATCTAAATCTGGCAGAAGTAAACATCCTAAAGAGGTGAACCAGTCAAGAAAACAAAACACTGAAGAGACAGGCAGAAAAAAAAAATTACTCCTGAAATAGCCTTAAGTAGAGGGGTCAAGTTAACCGCGGTTTGGCCTGCCAGTGATGGGGAGGTCAAACTAGGCCAGAGGTCTGGGGGAGGGAGGGGGACAATATTGAGAGTAGCTGGTAACTTAAGAGATGTCTGGGAGAGGCCAGATTGAGAGTAGTATGAGGAGATCTGGGGCATGGAATGGTCTTCATCAGTGTGAAGTCGGGGTTGTAGAAGCTGGGTGGGGGTGGGAATGATAGAGTGGGGAAGGGGAGGGGGGAAGGATAGAGGGTGAAAGGAAGGAGCGGTGGATTGCAATTTGAGGAGACAAGATGGTGGTGGTGATGATGAGGTGCAGTAGCAGAAAGAGGGGGTGGAAGAGGAGGCGAAAGAAGAGGAGGAAGGAAGACGACGACGTAGTAGTAGTAGTAGTAGTAGTAGTAGTAGTAGTAGTAGTAGTAGTAGTAGTAGTAGTAGTAGTAGTAGTAGTAGTAGTAGTAGTAGTAGTGGTGGTGGTGGTGGTGGTGGTGGTGGTGGCAGCAGCAGAAGCAGTGGTGGGTCTTTATCTTGATACGTTATACATCTTGTAAACCAAAAAGGGTTTACAGAGAAACAGATTTACAGAAAGAAGTGGTAGAGGAACAACAAAAGGAAAGTAATTTAAACATAGTGTGCAGACAAGAAGTAATAGTAGTAGAAGGGGGAAGAGTAGACAACAATAGTGGAGAGGAGGGGGGAGGGGAACGGAAAGAATGGCAGGATGATACTAGTAATAATAGTAAAGCCTAAAGCACAACCAACTCCTTTCAATGGCCAGACGAGAGGATCTTTGGTATCAATCTCTAATGTATGCTTGCAGGATCCGCAGAATATTGCAGTTTATGCAGGAAATTACATTGCAGACTACACTGATTCCAAACGAATGAAAAGAAATGAAACATCCAGTGGTCACTACTGAAGATAGAGACAACATTAGTTTTAGCAATACTAAAGATGTAAGTATAGACGGCATAAGTCTTTAGTTTAGTTTAGTTTAGTCGTTGGATCAACATCACGGCACACGGTTTAACCCATAAGTGCTCCGTTTTCCTCCTAGCTCAAACCTGAGTCTGGGGAAACTCAGCTCAGTGCACGAACTCCGCTGCATCGGCGAGGATCCTGAAATACTTTGGGAAGATTTTTAACTCGAAATTTTGCCCGGGCAGCGCCGTTAGGCTACTCTTTTTCGATTTCCAACTGCCAAGGGATTTTTTAAGTGCGCAACATTACACACGGGCGTCCGATCTCACTATCAAGAGACCAGGGGAAATTTTATTACTGGAAAACCAGGTGGATTTTTTAAATAAATCCCGGTCCTCACCGGGGCCTGAACCCGGGACCTCCAGCACTCGAGGCGGACACCATACCTCGAGATCACTCGGCATAAGTCTTTGTCAGATCTAAGAGACGCTACTAAAGATACAAGTATAGACAGCATATGTCTTCGAAAGATCTACAGATACAGACAACATAGTTTTCACAAAATATAGTTGACACTATTCAAGATACATATAGACAGCATAAGTCTTCGATAGATCTAGGGGACATTACTGACGATACAAGTATAGACAGCGTTAAGTCGTTGATAGATCTAGGGGACATTAACTCAAGATACAAGTATTGACAGCATACAATTTCGAAAGATAAAGAAGACACTTCTTTAGTGTCCATAAGCGGGCACTATCCTTCTGTTTATACTTCACCTCGACACCGCAAGGTACAAGAGGAACATGATGAGATGAGATGAGATGTGAAGAAGACACTACTATAAGATACAAGTGTAGACAGCAACTGTCTCTGAAAGACAACGAAGACGCTTGCAAGAACGACAATGTCACAGCCAAACATACAAGCCAACGCTCGGAAACTGTTATTCTGAATGTGCAGGCAGGGATACCAATTTGAGAACCACTGCAAGCTATGTTCGCAATAAGTGAGAGAGGATTGTAACAGCAATGCAATCCATCTTGAACATCATTCAAAAATACCCCAATTTACTCCCGCTATATCTCGTTAGTCCTGTGTGGAATTACGTTGTAACATCCCGCCTCTTATCTCCGCCTGTCTTCAGGCTTTTGAAGATGTGAGATGGAGTTCATTAATTTATTTCTAGATGTTTGTTTGTTTACATTCTCCCCGGCCTTGGACGACTTATTTATTTGGTCTCCTTGAAGAAACAAGCTTTTTTTTTTTCTCAAAATATATCGATGTTTCTGCGTGTAACCGTCGGTGTCCCTGGCCTAGGGGTTAAACAAAGTTAGTTGTATATTCTTTGCAGGACGTCGCAGTCAACCCCAGCCTTGTTTGGTTGTTTGTGATCTCTTGGCAAGATTATGTTCAGTAGTTTGCCATTGCTTTCTGAACGACTGGCACTATACCAATTTATAAAAAACCAAACGCAAGGCGGTCTGCTGCCAAATCGCCCGCAGCTGTGTTTTGAACACGGTTTGCGAGATTACGAACTGCGAACGTAACGACCTAGGGGTACTGAACGTAGTTTCACAAACCCAACATACCGGATTCGAAGTTAGGCTCACAAGATTTGAGAGCAGTCCGCTTTGCTTTGATTTTCACAATGGTTTGAGAGTCGGCCGTTCAGAAGGCCAAGGCAAACTACTGAATGTGAAATTGCCTTGAAATTCACAAACAGCCGATAGAGGATGTTTTGTTCCCGCATTTTACCGCTGTTGTTGATTTCTTGGCAAGATTACGCTCAGTAGTTTACACGATAGAGGATAGAGAGAGTATTATATGATGACACCGAAAGAACATCCGTAGTGCATGATGACTCCGAGAGAAAACAGCGGTAGCAAACAAACTTTATTTACACTCTAAACAACCAGACTTACCTGGAATCGAACTCTGCAATCAACAGGGGGTCGAGAATATTCTCTGTCGGTTCCCAGGTACTCTGTCTGCAAGAAACAAATTGTAACAATCCGTGAATAGTCTGGGTAACTCTGCCCTGGAAGACTATATGACAGTACACATTGTAACAATTCATGAATAGTCGGTAATTCTGTCCTCGAAGACTAGACTACGGTACTCGTTGTAAAAATTCATGAATAGTCTTTGTAATTCTGCCCTGGACGACTAGGCTAGATGACAGTACACATTGTAACAATTCATGAATAGTCTGGGTAATTCTGCCCTGGAAGACTATATGACAGTACACATTGTAACAATTCATGAATATTCTGGGTAATTCTAGACGAGAGTACGAATTGTAATAATCCATTAACAGTCTGGGTAATTCTGCCCCGGAAGACTAGGCGAGATTACACATTGTAACAGTCGGTGAATTCAGTAACAGTACATTAAATGACCCTTTCCGCACATTGAGACGAATATGGTGTGTGGTGATAGTTGGCTGTATTCAGAACGGTCGCAATCAACCACTATACTGTTTTAGCCGTTTGCGATTTTCTAAGTTGTTTTCAGCTGGACTTGAAATGTTCATTTCCCGTTCAGAAAGCAATGGCAAACTACTGAACGCAATACCTAGACTTTCTCCGTATATGTTTTAATATTAAATTTTCTAATTTCATGTTTTTCTTGAGACTGTTTGTGTTGTTCCCAAAGTATATTGTTATAATTTACGGTGTTCATCTGTTTCTTGTAGGACTTGGTCATTTATTTTTCTGTCTGTCCATGGTATTCTTTGCATTTTCCTCAGAAACCACATTTCCACAGCCATCAGATCATTTTGCTTATTGTCCACGCTTCACATCCATAAAAGTATTAAAAGTATGTCTTGCGCCCCAGGCCCAATATGCCTTCAGTCATATGAAAGAGCCCTTTACGTTTTCTACAATCTGGCACCAGACAATATGTACAGACAGACAAAGACAAGGCAAACAGTAAGTACAGACAGACAGGCAAGACAAGGCAACAATACGTACAGACAGACAAGACCAGGCTGATCCATACTCAAACATACAAGCACACGTCGTAATGGGGAACAAACAGAGGGAAAAGTAAACATCAAATAAACAGAGAAATAGTAGAACTCACAAACTCGTGTGCAGAGAATGTTCTAGAAATTCTAAAGAGAGCCGACGGAACCGTGTCTGCGCGTTCTGGAAGCGAGAGTTCAGCCAGAGTTCACGAGACTGGGCATCCGAGGTAAACAACGCTCCATCGACCCAGATTCGAGTGTTTGTCTCCGTCAGGGTCGGAGTGAGCGGACGTCCCTGAGAGAGTGCAGGAAGGACATGGTGGAGGACCGTGGGCAAGTGACAGGTGACGGACGGACTGTAGGAGGCTGAAGGTACAAATAATCGAAGGGAAGAAGGGAGGGGCAGTTGCGTCATGGGTGGTAGGATATAGAGGGACAGAAACGTGTAGGACATTGCATGGAGACAGACATTTTAACGGAGGGATAAATCGATTAAATAGATATACAGGACAATGTATGGCGAGACAGATAGGTGAATGACTTGGAATAAAGGGACACAATTATCAAGGACAGAATATCGATGGAAATAATAGTGGAAGTCAGATAAAAGAGGGACAAATACATGGAAGCCGACATGGCCTATTGGATATTAGCGCTTGCGATTAAACTTCCGCTGCGCTGATGCGGAGGTAAAGGGTTCAACCCTTACACCAGTCAGTTAGACAAAAATGTTGAGTTCTCGTCCTTGACTTGGCGACGTAAATTACACGCACCTCTGAAGTTGGAGTGGGTTCGCCTGATGGTGAGGGACACTGGTAATAGGCAAAGTTACATAAAAATTCCACACATAAAAATCAGTCCAGGACACTAGAAGAAGTAACACGTGTGTGAACTACGCCTGAGTTCAACACGATCGAATGCAAACAAGAAAAAAAGAAATAATTAACGTGACATAATGAACTCTGGAACAAGCATGAAATTTGTTAGCCCTATTTCAACCCTCTTCACGAAAAGCCACTGCCTCATGATACATAGAGGGGGGGCCCGAACATGGATCATGTCATTACTGAACTGTGTGATGTTTCCATCATCAGAGAGCATATTGCAATACGTGCTTTCCTTAAAATTATCTTGCAATTATTTTTGTTAAATAACTTATCATGCTTGCTGCACAACGTAATCCGGTCTATTATGGTTTTGCAGGCGTCTGTCAGACCCGGATATTAAAACTGTCATGATGACAAATAAATAAAAAGAAATTGATAGTGCCAACTAATGTCCTTTTTTCAAGTTTAATCGCTTTGCTAGAATCATACACGCGGATCTCATGACACAACAGCAAGTAACAGATGAGAAACTTATCATATATATATATATATATATATATATATATATATATATATATATATATATATATATATATATATATATAGAGAGAGAGAGAGAGAGAGAGAGAGAGAGAGAGAGAGAGAGAGAGAGAGAGAGAGAGAGAGAGAGTTTTCCATGTCGTTGTATTAGTGTATGTTTGTTGTGTTTGTGCTGGCTTTGGCCGGAACATCCAATTTGTAACTTGTATTCGTGTTCTAAAAAAGCTTACCATCTAGTTCTCATTTGTCTGTGTGTGTGTGTGTTTGTTGTTGTTTTTTCCTGGGGGGGGGGGGGGGAGAGGGTTGTTTATTTCATTGTATATTTCTTCAACGAATATGAAAGAACGATACAAAATTCTTGCATCTACCAAATGGTGTTCACATGAAACATACATTACATTCTGGTACATACGTCACAACCACGGAATACATTAGGCAGTACATTAGATCGAGGTTTTACAAGCAGTGGTTGTTGTTTTATATGGGGTTGCGAACACACACCTGCAGCATACATTTGTTCATTGGTTCACACATGATATAGACTGTTGTACTCCTGCTGCACACAGTTGTTATATGAATATATCTGTACTCACTGAAAGCACTTCAACATAGGATTGAGGGCGTGTGTGTGTGTGTGCGCGCGCGCGCAGGTGTGCGCACACATTCATGCCTGTATATGAATGTGATGTTTGTGTGAGTGTGTGTGTGTGTGTGCACACATAATGCATGCCTGTCTGTCTCTGTGTGTGTGTGTGTGCGCGCGCGCGGGTGTGCGCACATATTCATGCCTCTATATGAATGTGATGTTTGTGTGTGAGTGTGTGTGTGCGTGCGCACACATAATGCATGCCTGTCTGTCTGTATACGAATGTGTGTATGTGTGGGTGTATGAGTGTGTATATAGGTATAGGCGTGTGTGTATATAGGTATATGCGTGTGTGTGTATATAGGTATATGCGTATATAGGTATATGCGTGTGTGTATATAGGTATATGCGTGTGTGTGCGCGTATGTAGGCGTATGGGTGTATCGGGTGTCAGTGCCCGCCAGTAGATGGATGGATGGATGGATGGATGGATGGATGGATGGATGGATGGATGGATGGATGGATGGACAATTATTCAGTATGTTTTGTGTGAACTCGTATGTTTCTCTTATTACCATCATCTCCCTTCAATAGATCGTATCATAGCTCTTTTCGTGACATGGATGGGTGGATGGATGGATGGATGGATGTGTGTATGACTGTGTGTGTGTATGACTGTGTGTGTGTGTGTGTGTGTGTATGTATGTGTGTACGTGTATGCATGTATGGTTGTAAATTCCTTATTATCTTGGCAAGTAATGATTTACGTATGAACTGTTCAGGATAGGAACAAATTAAAATAGCAAACCAGGACAGACGGGCTATTTCTTTGAGTCTCTTAACAGGGTAGAACATACACACTGCTACTATGGTTACACATCGATTGCGTGGCCGTGTGAGATGTACCTCACAACGCTGGTAACGCGTGTGGTTGACATCCATACAGTTCGATATGAGGGAGATTTAAGTCCATATGATCGCGTTCTGGGTGTCATTACGTTAATTATGTTATTCACAAGTAACCTGTTAGCCACGGGGCTTTACACTGTATAATTAAGTACCACTTAAGTATAATTTTTGCGTGGGTGTGACTAATGTATTATTTGTCGGCGACGAAAGTGTATTTGTAGGCTGAATTAGGGATCGTCATCACCATTATCATCGCCAGTATCATCACCGTTCTCATAACCATTATCATCACCGTTCTCATCACCGTTCTCACCACCGTTATCATCATCATTGTCATCACCATTATCAAGACCGTTATGATCACAATCATCACCATTATCATCACCGTTATAAAGTGACTTACCAACAGGAATAGGCGATCATGCTTTTTCACATCTCGCGGTCTATAACAGAATGTACCAGTTCATGTGCTGGTATTATTCTTAGCTATAACGGTCAAGAATCTGCTCTCGTCTTCCTCTACATCATGTTCCATAGAACTTTTCATCTGTTCTGATATGTTCCAGGTTTGATCTCCTCATGATGTGACCACAAATGGCGACCATTTCGTGACGATGTTTGTGATACTTTGTTGCGTAATTTGTTCGACATATCTGAGTTACTTATTTTGATTATCAAATATGCTACAATATTCTATGATTTTGACTATTCGACAGTGTGCGGGGTCTAAATATGTTCATTTAGTGAGGTATGACTTTACATACGCAATGTTCTAATACAAGTCGTATTTTTATTTTATTTTCCAAACAACAACAAAAAATGTGTTAAACGTTGGTCAGAAAAAATACAAGAGTTTACCATAGCGGCGGCTCATACATCTACAATCCGGTCACGCACAAGTACGCATTCAACCAACAGAAAACGAAGGAAACAACAAAAAGTGATGCCCGGCGCAACTGACTGATGACGACTGTAGGTTAATCAGCTGTCTTTGACGATGATGATAATGAAACTGCTGATTGATGTGTGATGATTATTCTCTATTCTTGCCCTCCTCATCTGCCTCCTCAACACAGCGGGTGTACAAAACGATGTTGCATCTGATGAGTACTTCTCTGAGATTTCCTGCCAGTACATTTTGAATGGTCTTTTCTGTGTTATCCTGCATGGAGATTCATGTAGTCATAAACAGGAACCAGGTAACCTTCGTACTCCATTCCCCACCTGAGCTTGAGCAGAACAGGCTTTTAAGTCAGACCACTTGTCAGTCAGACCTTTCAGGAATGCTTTGGGGTTCACAGGTAGACCGGCCATTAGTGCGGTTTTTGTAGTTTTCCTTCAAAATTCGTCCCCATAACGCCAATATCATCCTGCATTGAGTTAATATCCGCGTTAACATAATTCGTATGCGACACTAAGTCAACGCGAATTTTCAGGAGGTGACAGGGGGAGTCGAACAGCGGATATCCTGGTCGGTACGAGGATGTATTACCTCCACCACGAACTAGCCAGTATAAATATAAACACAGATGATAAACAAAGAACAGCTGAAAATAAAAAGAAGAAAAGAAGACATTGTAAAGCGGCGGGAAAATCCATGTCGTCACAAACAAACAAAGCTAACGATTGGTTGGTCAGACTGTGGCCCGGTGACCAAGACCTTGGATTCCGACGTGTGCACACAAACATCTGCCAGGACTGCACTGCAGTGAACCGCCCCAGGTACCAACCACATCCATCAGCGGCGACCACCCTCACCCATCCAATTCTATTCTTGTCCCACTCCCGGGGTCAGCTTGCTTCTTCCATAACCGGACTCAGCCGTGCAAACAGCTTGGTGGTATTCTAAATATAAACACACAGCTGGAACTAAAGCTTGTTGGGGACAACGATGCTAACATGCCCACAGATGGCCACAAAAATGTCCGCCAAGGTTAGAGGTGTTATGCGTAGGAGTTCGCCAAGGACATCGAACACATGTAGAAGTTCGCTAAGACACTAGTAACATGTGTGGGAGTTCGCCAAAGACACTAGTAATATATTGTTCGCCAAGGGCACTGGTAACATATGTAGGAGTTCGCCAAGGTCACTGGTAACATATGTAGGATTTCGCCAAGGGCACTGGTAACATATGTAGGAGTTCGCCAAGGGCACTGGTAACATATGTAGGAGTTTGCCAAGGACACCGAACACATGTAGGAGTTCGCCAAGGACACTAGTAACAATATGTGGGAGTTCGCCAAAGACACTAGTAACATGTAGGAGTTCGCCAAGGGCACTAGTAACACATGTAGGAGCTCGCCAAGGACACTAGTAACATGTAGGAGTTCGCCAAGGACACTAGTAACATGTAGGAGTTCGCCAAAGACACTAGTAACATGTAGGAGTTCGCCAAGGGCACTGGTAACATATGTAGGAGCTCGCCAAGGACACTAGTAACATGTAGGAGTTCGCCAAGGGCACTGGTAACATATGTAGGAGCTCGCCAAGGACACTAGTAACATGTAGGAGTTCGCCAAGGGCACTGGTAACATATGTAGGAGTTCGCCAAGGACACTAGTAACATGTAGGAGTTCGCCAAGGGCACTGGTAACATATGTAGGAGCTCGCCAAGGAAACTAGTAACATGTAGGAGTTCGCCAAGGACACTAGTAACACATGTAGGAGTTCGCCAAGGACACTAGTAACACATGTAGGAGTTCGCCAAGGGCACTGTTAACATATGTAGGAGCTCGCCAAGGACACTAGTAACGCGTGTAGGAGCTCGCCAAGGACACTAGTAACACATGTAGGAGCTCGCCAAGGACACTAGTAACACATGTAGGAGTTCGCCAAGGACACTAGTAACATATGTAGGAGTTCGCCAAGGACACTAGTAACATATGTAGGAGCTCGCCAAGGACACTAGTAACATATGTAGGAGTTCGCCAAGGACAGGACACTAGTAACACATGTAGGAGTTCGCCAAGGACACTAGTAACACATGTAGGAGCTCGCCAAGGACACTAGTAACACATGTAGGAATTCGCCAAGGACACTAGTAACACATGTAGGAGTTCGCCAAGGGCACTGTTAACATACGTAGGAGCTCGCCAAGGACACTAGTAACATGTAGGAGTTCGCCAAGGACACTAGTAACACATGTAGGAGTTCGCCAAGGACACTAGTAACATATGTAGGAGTTCGCCAAGGACACTAGTAACACATGTAGGATTCGCCAAGGACACTAGTAACACATGTAGGAGTTCGCCAAGGACACTAGTAACGCGTGTAGGAGCTCGCCAAGGACACTAGTAACATGTAGGAGCTCGCCAAGGACACTAGTAACACATGTAGGAGCTCGCCAAGGACACTAGTAACCCATGTAGGAACTCGCCAAGGACACTAGTAACATATGTAGGAGTTCGCCAAGGACACTAGTAACACATGTAGGAGTTCGCCAAGGACACTAGTAACATATGTAGGAGTTCGCCAAGAACACTAGTAACATATGTAGGAGTTCGCCAAGGACACTAGTAACATATGTAGGAGTTCGCCAAGGACACTAGTAACACATGTAGGAGTTCGCCAAGGACACTAGTAACATATGTAGGAGTTCGCCAAGGACACTAGTAACATATGTAGGAGTTCGCCAAGGACACTAGTAACACATGTAGGAGTTCGCCAAGGACACTAGTAACACATGTAGGAGCTCGCCAAGGACACTAGTAACACATGTAGGAGTTCGCCAAGGACACTAGTAACATATGTAGGAGTTCGCCAAGGACACTAGTAACATATGTAGTAGTTCGCCAAGGACACTAGTAACACATGTAGGAGCTCGCCAAGGACACTAGTAACATATGTAGGAGCTCGCCAAGGACACTAGTAACATATGTAGGAGTTTGTCAAGGACACTAGTAACATATGTAGGAGCTCGCCAAGGACACTAGTAACATATGTAGGAGCTCACCAAGGACACTAGTAACACATGTAGGAGTTCGCCAAGGACACTAGTAACACATGTAGGAGTTCGCCAAGGACACTAGTAACATATGTAGGAGTTCGCCAACGACACAGAAAACATGTAGAAGCTCGGCAAGACATTAGTAACATATGTAGAAGTTTGCCAAAGACACCCAAAGTATATGCGGATGTCCGCTAAGGACACTGATAGTATATGTAGACGTTTGCCAAGGGCACTGATAGCACATGTAGATAGATGTTCGTCAAGGACACTGATAGCATATGTAGAAGTTTGCCAAGGACACTGATAGCACATGTAGATGTTCGCCAAGGACACTGATAGCACATGTAGATGTTCGCCAAGGACACTGATAGCACATGTAGATGTTCGCCAAGGACACTGATAGCATATGTAGATGTCCGCTAAGGACATTGATAGCATAAGTAAATGTTCGCTAAGAACACTGATAGCACTTGTAGATGTTCGCCAAGGACACTGATGGCACACGTAGATGTTCGCCAAGGCCAGTCAAACCATGAATTAGTCCGCCAACATCACAGATAACATATGTAGAAGAAGTATATGGCTATATACGAAGAAGTCCACCACAATGGCTGGCGGTAAATAAAGAAGTCCCGTGATACCCTGTTAGAAACATGCATATAGATTGTAAATAGAAAAATACCCTCACTAATAAAAGAGGATGAACGAATTTAAAGCTCACAATTTACGACATGTAGTAGTAGTAGTAGTAGTAGTAGTAGTAGTAGTAGTAGTAGTAGTAGTAGTAGTAGTAGTAGTAGTAGTAGTAGTAGTAGTAGTAGTAGTAGTTGTAGTAGCGGTTGTCATGTTGGTGGTAATATTTATAGTAACAGTAGCGGCGGTGGTATTAGTAATAGTAGTAGTCGTTGTAGTAGTGGTGGTGGTGGTTGTGGTGGTAGTTGTTGTACTAGTAACAGTAGTAGTAGTAGTAGTAGTAGTAGTAGTAGTAGTAGTAGTAGTAGTAGTAGTAGTAGTAGTAGTAGTAGTAGTAGTAGTAGTAGTAGTAGTAGTAGTAGTAGTAGCAGCAGCAGCATTAGTAGTAGTAGTAGTAGTAGTAGTAGTAGTAGTAGTAGTAGTAGTAGTAGTAGTAGTAGTAGTAGTAGTAGTAGTAGTAGTAGTAGTAGTAGTAGTAGTAGTAAAGGCAGCAGAGTAGTAACAGTAGCAGAAGCAAGTTGTGTATATAAATATTAATCTATAACTATTAATCTATCTCCAAACATGGGCACAAGCACGTGAAAGAACAAGCAGCAAAGTTAGAAAAATTAAATTGTCAACGAAAGCCATATATCGATTGATTGCACTCTGGGATAATTCAATTAAAAGAAACGTATTTTTATTGTTGTCCTTTGGGACAGCTCTGCAGACCATCAACTCTGGTTAACTTGGTTGTGTCCTTGAACTCGCTAGTCCAGTAACCGAGGCAGAGCGGAAACTGGCAGTGACTGGGTGAGACAGCAAAGTTGTGGTCACATGACCTACAGCTCCTCCCTCGCAAACGCCTCTGTTTTTATAATCCATTCCATTGTTTATCGACTCTAATTTCAATCTTATTTTCAGTATTTCACTTCATAATCATCATAGTGATATTTCTTCTAAATGATGGTGTATAGAAAACATTATCTTTTATTTATATGCCGATGGTGTGAGAGTCTGCCGAGTAGAAGTAAATGGAAAAATGCCCTCATAACATTGCCTAGAATATCATAAACAGCCAAGAAATGCTAGAGTTGACAGCAACGTACTGTAAAGGACATGCACCTAACATTTTAACTTATTTGGGTATGCGATGAGATCATAATGTTTACATACTAATTTGGCTCTGTGCAGATGTGAAGTGGCAGTACCGGTCTCGTACACCCTGCCGGATTGAAGAGGGCAAGAAGAGGTCCGCAATACAATCCCCGTGAAAACGATACCTCGATATCACGTCAGTAGGACAGGATCTGTGCCAATATCGGGGCATAGACGCGAGGTCTGTACGCGGCTCAGTCACCGTTGATGCCACAGGTGGGTGGGGCTAGAGAGGACACCATTATCCCCAGTGGGTGGGGCTAGAGAGGACACCATTATCCCCAGTGGATGGGGCTAGAGAGGACACCGTTATCCCCAGTGGGTGGGGTTAGAGAGGACACCGTTATCCCCAGTGGGTGGGACTAGAGAGGACACCGTTATTCCCAGTGTGTGGGACTAGAGAGGACACCGTTATTCCCAGTGGACGGGACTAGAGGGGGCACCGTTTACCTCAGTGGGTGGGGTTAGAGAGGACACCGTTTACCCCAGTGGGTGGGGTTAGAGAGGACACCGTTAATCCTAGTGGACGGGACTAGAGGGGGCACCGTTGACCCCAGTGGGTGGGGTTAGAGAGGACACCGTTTACCTCAGTGGGTGGGGTTAGAGAGGACACCGTTTACCCCAGTGGGTGGGGTTAGAGAGGACACCGTTAATCCTAGTGGACGGGACTAGAGGGGGCACCGTTGACCCCAGTGGGTGGGGTTAGAGAGGACACCGTTTACCCCAGTGGGTGGGGTTAGAGAGGACACCGTTGACCCCAGTGGGTGGGGTTAGAGAGGACACCGTTTACCCCAGTGGGTGGGGTTAGAGAGGACACCGTTGACCCCAGTGGGTGGGGTTAGAGAGGACACCGTTTACCCCAGTGGGTGGGACTAGAGAGGGCACCGTTATCCCCAGTGGGTGGGACTAGAGAGGGCACCGTTATCCCCAGTGAGTGAGACTAGACAGGACACCGTTAACCCCAGTGGGTCAGACTAGAGAGGACACCATTAACCCTATTGGGGACTAGACAGGACACCGTTAACCCCAGTGGGTCAGACTAGAGAGGACACCGGCGTATACCAGCACCCTTAACAACACGACTTTCTGGGGATTAACTGATTCAGTGCCAAGCAAGTAGTATGGTTGGACCAAACATGGTGCACAATCAAATGAACATATATTAGAATGGTACGTTCTGTTCACTGAGCATTAAAATTGTAGAAGATAACCACGAAACAAAGCAAATAATACAATGATCCTATATCGTCCTTCTGTCCAAATATGATAGCGCATTTGGCGATAAATTATCCTTTGGCAGGGAGCCTACAGATGTGAGACATGTATAGGCTAACCTCTCAGCCACGCTTTTCTGATATAGGGCAGAGTTGGTCCACGTCACAATAACCACGCTCGGGTCAACTGCCAACTTCAAAAGAAACGGCTCCAAAGAACACGACAAAGTAATTATGCAAGCGAACACTGCAGCTGAACATTTCATATTCTACCCGCATTCTTTGGCAGACATGGATTCCGGTGTCAGAAATAAACACCTTTGTTATTTTGAGGGCGTCGCGATCTTGGAATATTTTGTTGGTTTTCTCTGATTGTGGTTGCTAAGATCGAAATTTGCGCTGTAGGAGTCACGATGATTGCATTTCTGTAAAGAATGCTATTTTCTATAATGCTAAAATTGACAGTATCTTATGCAACAATGTATTATCGTTGAATGTAAGATAGCGTGTTGACATGTTATATGGAACCGTGACTGCTGTATGGCAGTGAATCATTAAACGTGAATGGACAAAATAGGAAGAACTTGGAAGCAACAGAGATGTTTCAGAGGCGGATGTTACCAATACCTTGGACTGCCAGACTAACTAACAACAATTGCCCGGAAGAGGCCAATGAAAATAGAACATTATCTACGACTATAAGAAAGAGACAAACATCATTCTTTGGTCATGTAATGAGAAGAGAGGCATTGGAGAAGAGAGACAATTTCGCGGCAACTAGACAGATCAGTGGGGGGGGGGGGCAGTGTCAGGTAAAGAGACATGGATACATGATGCTGGATGGACTGAGACGGTGGCATGGAGGAATATCATCAGCAGAGTTGATCCAGAACACCAAAGACCGAGATCTGCGAATAGACATTAAACGTCTACGCCAATTGGCAGGGAACATGTGGTTTCGGAGGAAACTGCAAATAAACCCATGGGTGGACAGAAAAACCTATGAGCAGCTCCTACTGAAAAAAAAAAAACAAAAAAAAAAAAAACCCGTAAATCGATTCCAAAAATTAGACATACTCAGTCAAGATTTTCTGGGGCACATTATGAGAAGAAATTAAACGTATAAAATTAGGGAAAACTGACAAGACTGGTGAGAAAAGGACAAAGGGAAAGCAGAGATACAAATACCTGGATGTATGGATACCCATTTTTTTACATTTTTGTGATAATGCTCACGATAATCGTCAGTGTAGGTGTGTGTAAAGTGTGGGAGCTTGTTCACATTAGCTGCAGTGATTATTTGAGGCATTATGTGTGTGTCTAGATGTGAGGATTGTGTTTGTGTTGGGGGATGAGTTTGTGGGTGGGGGTATGTGTGTGGGGGTATGTGTGTGTGGATGGGGGAATTGTGTGTGGGTGGGTGGGTGGAGAGGTGTTGGTGGGTGGGGGAATATGTGTGGAAGAGGGATGTTTCTGGGTGGAAATGTGAGTGGGTCGGTGGGGGTGTCAGTGGGGGTGTCAGTGTGGGCGAGGGATGTGTGTGAATGGGTGGGTATTGGTGGGTGGGGTGTGGTTGTGTGGGTGGGGATGTGTGGGGATGTGTGTAGGGGGTGTGGGTGATGTGTGTATGGGTTGGGGATGGGTGTGGCTGATGTCTATATGGATGGAAGAGGTGTGTGGGTTGGGGATGTGTGTGTGTATGCGTGGGTCGGTGTTTGTGTGTGGGTTAGGGAATGTGTGGATAGGTAGTGTATATGTGGATTGTGGCGGTGTGTGGGTGGGTGGGAGAGGTGTTTTGGAGTACGGGAGAAGTGTGAGGGTGGGGATGTGAGTGCGGGTGGGGATGTGAGTGGTTGGGTGGGGAGGTGTCGGATGTGTGGGTTTGTGGGGATGTGTAGGTGGGTGCGGAGATGAGTAGGTTGGTGGGTGGAGGGGTGTGAGTATGGATGGGGCGTGTGGGTGGGTGAGGTGTATGTGGGAGGAGGATGTTTGTTTGAGTTGGTGTGTTTGTGTGGTTGTTGGTGGGTAGTGGGATGTGTGGGTGTTGGCCGGTGGTGGATATGTGGGTGTTGGTAGGTGGGGATGTGTATGTGGGGGTGTGTGTTTGCGTGGGAGATGTGTGTGTTGGTGGAGGAATGTGTGTCAGTGGGGGATGTGTCTGTGGTTGTTGGGGTGTGTGGGTCGTTGTGAAATGTGTGGGTGGGCGGGGAACTGTGTGTGGATGGAAAGATGTGTGGGTATGAGTGGCTGATGTGTGAGTGGGTGAGGGATATGTGTGTGTTGGTGCGGGATGTGCGTGTGTGAGGGGTTGTGTGTGTGGTTGGAGGGTGTGTGGCTGGGTGGAGCATGTGTGTGTGGGTGAGCTTGAGTGGATTGGGGTATGTGTGAGTGGGTGGAAAGATGCGTGTGGGTGGGTGAGGGATGTGTGTGTGGCTTGATGTGAGATGTCTGGGTTGGTGGCGGGATCTGTGAGTGGGTGGAGGATGAGTGGGGGTGTGTGGTGAGTGGAGGATGTGTGGTGGGTCGGGGATGTGTGGGTATGGGTGGGTGATATGTGAGTAGGTGAGGGATGTGTGTGTGTGTGGGTTGGTGCGGGAGTGTGTGTGGGAGGGGGGGGGGATGTGTCACATAACATGAGAATATGCATTGTTTATGCTTACAACATTCATTTGACAATGTTTTTTTTTCCTATGTGAATGCATCATGCACTGTTGATGAACGAAATATTAGTGATTGGAAGGGCCGAATGTAAGACGGGCCTACGAGCCCAATTTGTTACCCTTTGAAAATAAAGATCAATTCAATTAAATTAAATTCAGTCGTGGTTATATACTCTTGATCACTATGTTATGTTGATCTTCTCTTGATCGTCTAATTCTTTCCGATCAGCTTCTGAGCGTCTGTGTCTTAACGTACTGCTGATCGTCAGTTCTCAGTTATCATGATCACTCGTTCCTGCCAAATTGTCTTTGATCGCCTAATCTTGATGATCTATGTTTCATCGAATATTGTTGGTGATCTATATTTGATGACATATTCTTGATGATCTGTGTGTGATTACCTATTCTTGATTATCTGTTTTATCGCATATTCTTGATGATCTGTTGTTGAACTCCTAATCTTGATGATATTTGTTTGATCGTATATTCTTGTTCTGTTTTTCATCGTTTATTCTTAATGATCTGTGTTTGATCGCCTATTCTCGATGGTATTATCTAGATTGTCAATTAATGGTGATCACTCCATCACCTCCTCTTCACAATTCTAAATCCCCTCCTTTTGTCAAAGCGCTCCTCTCACAACATGATATTCCTTGAGTACCCAACCCTCCATGAAGATAAATTTATGGTGTTATCTCACGAACTGATAAAATATTGCCTTGACCTTTGCTGCTCATTGGCCGAACAGTCACGTGACAACAACGGCAGTTTAATGGTCTGCAAGGTTAACCGTTGGTTGAGCTCTCCAGGATCCAGTAGCACATACAAAATGCATGAGCCATCTGTGTGTGTGTTTTTCCAAAACAAAACTGCACAGTATTTTTTATAAGTATATGCTATTAAAGCCTTAATTGATTACGTATGTTCTATTGTATATACTGGTATATCTAGGATAAGTACGCATATCTTATTTTATTTACTATTCTAGCTTGGACCCAGTACATATATACTATTGTATATACTGTTATATCTAGGATAAGTACGCATATCTTATTTTATATACTGTTCTAGCTTGGATCCAGTACATACATCCTATTGTATATATTGTCAGATCTTGGATTCAGTACGTATGTCCGATTGTGTTTCCTTTTTTGCACTGTGATGTTTTCTTTTTATTTCTGTCAGCCTCGTTCTCCCTGATGATTCTCTTGGTCCCTTTGTGGATGTGAACAGAGGAAATCCTACGCCAGAGCCTTACGTCCGTCACATTCAACACATGTAGGGACTCACGGTGTCACACCTCTTCGATCCCTAGTGTCTTGGCCACACTGCAGAGGTGGAGCCTGTTCCCTGAACCAACACTTGCAGGTGGGGTAAGGACTTGGCCAGTTCTGATTCATTGATTTTTGGATCAGGCAATCAAGCCATGAATTGCTGACTACAACCACCTCTTTGGCTGTATCTTTCGTCGTTGTGTGTATATTCATATTCTTGTATTTTATATGGCGGTACTGGGTTGACAGATAAACTAGGTTGAGAAAAAATACCTCGGGGTTTCCATATAATAATACACAGAGTTGCTTGCGGATAAGCCATGTAGCCGAAGCACAGACAGACAGGTAAACAGCGAAATCAAACAGACAGAGACGGACGGAGATACAGACAGAGATAGACAGACAGAGCAGGCAAACAGAGACATAAACAGACAAATATATACAAAGACAGGCAGAGAAAGCAAACAGACAGAGAAAGGCAGGGGTATAGAGGCAGACAAACAGAGAAGGCAAACAGAGAGATAGACAGACAGAGCAGGCAAACAGAGACAAACAGACAAATATATACAAAGACAGGCGGAGAAAGCAAACAGACAGAGAAAGCAAACAGACAGAGAAAGCAAACAGACAGAGAAAGCAAACAGACAGAGAAAGGCAGGGGTATAGAGACAGACAAACAGAGAAGGCAAACAGAGAGATAGACAGACAGAGCAGGCAAACAGAGACATAAACAGACAAATATATACAAAGACAGGCGGAGAAAGCAAACAGACAGAGAAAGGCAGGGGTATAGAGACAGACAAACAGAGAAGGCAAACAGAGACTTCAACAGGCAGAGAGATATACAGAGATGGACAAAGAGATATAAAGACAGAGACATATATAGACAGAGACAGGCGGAGAGATATATAGACAGACAGACAGGAAGATGTATAGGCAGAGAAATATACATTGAAAGAGACAGACAGAGAGCGACAGATAGTGTGATTAACAGAGATACAGAGAGAGAGAGAGAGAGAGAGAGAGAGAGAGAGAGAGAGGGAGCGAATGAGAGAGAGGGGGGAATGAGAGAGAGAGGTGGGAGAGAGAGAAAGAGAGAGGGGGATAAATATGCCGGATTAAAAATAAAAAAAAACGAATACTACCCTAATGCCACTGTTCTCAACATCCTAATACAGAAGAGGAGAAGTAAAAGAAATATTTAAACCTCGAATTATGAATACAAGTTACACAAAAGTGTTGGCTCAGCAAGACAAGACCTCCGCACCGCACCAATTGGACAGAATAAACAAGAACGATTGGGAAGACGAAACAATGACGAGGGGAAGGCGAGGGTATAAACAGCACATATAACTATACACGCACGGGACGAGACAAGCTATACCCAAGAAAATGGCGGCAGAACTGATAAAATACCCTCACAGCTTGGGGTAGAAGATTGATGTCAACAAAATCGCAATTGCCCTGACATTCATGAATATTGTCATCTCTTCCTTAACACGCGACACCTCTCTCTCTCTCTCTCTCTCTCTCTCTCTCTCTCTCTCTCTCTCTCTCTCTCCCACCATCCCTCCCCCTCCCATTCCCCCTTTAATCAATAAATTGCGCAGAGCTATTTTGACCGAATCCCGGTCGTTGTACGACTTGTGAAGGTGAAGGCCAGCCTCGTATTTCCCTTCCACCTTGTCCTCCCCGTCTTTCACAGCCTGGGTAGTGCATCTCCACACCTCTCCCTTTCTTTCTAGCCTTTCGGTTTTATTTATCTGAACCTCACAACATGCATCCATCGACGCCATTGTTCCTACACGGTATGGGCCGATCTATATATGCGCAAGGTAGGAACGGAGAGGAATGACTGGTAGACTTTCCAGCCTGTGTACAGATGCCGTTTGTTTGTGTACTGGTGTAAACAATTCTCTCAGGTTGTTTTGTTGCTGTGGCTGCAGCAACCACGTGATGTTGTCATTAAACGGTGTAAACACAATTGTTTCCTGGGTAGTCCTGTCGCTCCGGTTGTACACAGAATGTGCTTCTTCGCGCATTTTCCTACCCGACCATGAGTAGTTACGACAATGCCAAAGTAGAATGATGTGAGCGATCCGATCCGATCTGTAGAAGAAAAAAAAACTTTCCACCTGGTTCAACCGGCTTGATCAGCCATGGTTATAATTATGGTGGTTCATAGTGCAGTTTTAACTTTCCTAGTCCTTTGTGATGTGAGAAATCAGTGATTTTATAGATAATTTATAGTTGCTGTATTAAGTTCAGTAACCACTCAGGCGAGAGAGTGTGGTCGACGAATTGTACAACTCCTCCTCACTTTAATCCAATTCATTGCACAAGTCATTCTTCATCCAACTTCAACACTGAAGATCTAACTAAAAGCTTTTGGAATTCATCACGACACTTGGGAGACTGCTGCCAAAGACCAAAATTCGTGGCGTACATCATTACGCAAGGGTGTCACTTGTGAAGCAACCAGGACTGCAAGAGCTGTGAAAAACAAACGGCAGGACACGGGGGGGGGGGGGGGGGAGAGAGAGAGAGAGAGAGAGAGAGAGAGACACCCCCCCCCCCCCCCAACTGCAGGAGACCCTCCTCCTGGAACGTCAAGCATTCTTTGCCCACATTGTCAAAGAGCAGTTCATGCCAAAATAAAAATAGGCCTTACCAGCCACCTTATAACTTGTATAACTGTCGAAGCGACAGGACTATCCAGGAAATACAATTATGTTTACACCGGCAATGCAGAGTAGATTGTTGTGTACGATCCTATATGCAGAAAATATGTAAACAGAATGTGCTTCTTCGCGCATGTTTCTACCCGACCACGATGTAGTAACGGCAATGCCAGAGTATGATGTGAGGAATCATTGCATTGGCACCTTTCCGTCTTGACAGACGATAGTTTGGTACATTGTGCTTCAAAAAGGCTTAATAACTGTCATATGGCAATAACTACGATCCATGGCGGTGGCGAGTGTGGCTGGTAAGGCCAATTCTTGCTGCAAATGTTTGCCCACAGTAGGTGCATGTGAAAACATGGTCATTTCCACCATTTTGCACCATCTTACGTCTCTCACGCTCTGTGTGTGCTTTATCTGCAATCATTTTCTCCTTTGTCTTTATTCCATTTCTGATAGTTGCCCTCCATGCTACACGTTCAGCGGCGATGTGCTCCCAATGTGCATTATCAATGCCTGTATCAATCAGGAGGAATCATAGCGGTGTTATATCTTATATATTCTTTATTGCTGCCTTATTATGTGTGTATCCAGCTCCTTTTCTTGCCGCTTTCTTAATTGGCAGTGCAGACTCAGGCTACTATTTTATGTGTTGTCGAAGCAAAAATAAAACCCTAACATGCACAGTTCGCGGTGACTGCACTAGCCAGGCGGCCTTAATTCCCCAGGTTCAAGACGCCCTTACACTGCAAGGTACTATATTGGCAGTGTATGATAGTTTTGACAGTCGAAGCAGCTTTGATGAGTGTTATTACGCTTTAAGCGTGTCCTTTACATAAAATTGCAATCAATCAATATTATTTAGTGGCTGTGTAATATTATAGACAATTTAACGTTCAGTAGGTTGCCATTGCTTTCTAAACGGCCGATGCTTATACGTTTATGAAAATCAGCGCAACACGATCTGCTCCCAAATCGCATGAGACGGGGTTCAAACTCGGCATTTCCGGATTATGAAACTGCCTGTACATCCAACCCCTCGGGCAGAGATGCCAAGGATTACATCGCTAGTCCGTAGTCTAATAGCTGGTAGGGACATCTACTCCCATTTAATCAGCTGATTTACTTACCTATTTAGAAAACAACCAAATTATCCATCATTGTTTTTGCTCCGATTCACTTGTTGAAGAATATTCCCATTTATTTGTATATTACATTGGGGTATTTCGTTATTCCTAGTGACGACCATAATCTGTGTCTTTTTACAATTTAATTCTAACCCCAGTTGCTCACTGTGTACAACAACCGCATCTACTAACTGTTGCAGATCCTGCTCATTGTCTGCAGTCAATACTGTATCATCTGCATATCTAATATTATTGATGTTTCGTCCCCCAATGCTGATTTCATTTATATCTTCTACATTTCTGAAAATATTTTCACTGTATAGGGAAAAAAGATCTGGAGACATTACACATCCCTGCCTAACACCTCTCTTAATTGGCTGATATTGTCCCACTTCATTACCATATATAGCACCAATATCTTAGCTAACCCATTCAAATGAATGCGTTTTTACACTTGTTTTATTGTTTCGTTTTTATTGTTTCACGGATGAAGACGTGTGTGGAACCGCTCGTCTATGTCTGTCTGTGTATTTTCCTTCCGTCAAGTTTCTCATGTTTTGCGTGAATTCTATGTGAGTCTTGTCTGTCCGCCATTCTATAAACCTATCTATCTGCGTGCTGGTCTGTCAAACTACTCACCCCATCTACCTGTGTTCCACGTGATCTATCAGTCCACGTGATCTATCAGTCCACGTGACACCAGCGTCAGACCTAGCGGCCACCTTTGTTAAACTGTTAGATAGTAGAAACAGGGAAATAATTGACGCCCCCATGCGTGTTTCTGATGTGAGATACCTGAATCACAACGGATGCTGCCATTTTAAGTTCTCTCAGTGGGGTTGATTTATCCAGAATAGAAGGTTAAACTGATAGGGCTATTCTGCTGTCCTTGACTTCTAATGGGTTAGCGCAACAGTTTGTGAATTTGCCACTGTGGTTACAGAGACTTATTGGAGACCATGTCGCGGCTCGGCTTCTGGATGCCAGGTGTGTTGGGGAAGACAGTAACTGGGTGTGATGGGATCCGGTTACATCAATTAATAAATCCGTTCAGTACAGTCAGTTGTTATTACACAACATTGCAAAGCTTTCGGCAGTTTACTCTGAGAATTGTTATCATCATCATCATCAGCATCATCATCAGCATCATCATTATCATCATCATCATGATCATCATCTTTAGCAACAACCCATGACGCTGTGAAATTTATACAAGAGGCAACATTGTAGATGTAGACAATCAATCTCAAGCAAACGAAAGTAGGAGGAGCATGAAGATAGGAGGAGGAGGAAAGAAGAAGGGGAAATGGAAAGAAGAAGAAGAGGAAGTGGTAGAAGAAAGAAGAAGAAGAAGTAGAAGAAGAAGAAGAAGAAGAAGAAGAAGAAGAAGAAGAAGAAGAAGAAGAAGAAGAAGAAGAAGAAGAAGAAGAAGAATCACAAAAAGCAAACAACAAAATGTTGTAGTTGACTGCTAGCTACGTTCTATAAAACAAATGCAACTAACCCCAAGAACATAATAAAATCATGTAAAGTATAATATAACAGAACAATAGTGTCGCTAGCGCACGCAGTATCACACGAGGGTTACGCGAGGGTTTTGAGCGAAACAAACCAGAAAACAGTTACAAAAACCTCACTGCGATGCCAATGTTTGTTCACCATAATTAGAAATGGCGAATACACAAGAGCCAGATTATTTCTGACGGGCTCCTACGACTGCGGCTACGGCAGGCTTATTTTGCGCCCAGCAAGCAAAACTTCTGAAGCTATTTATCTAGTTTGTAGAATTTTCTGCGCGTGTTTGGAACACACACAGCCCTATATATTTAGTTTGTCTTCGACGAGGTTCTAGTTTGACACCGCAAAATCCACCTTCTTCGTCTTGGCAATGTTACTCCCATAATCAAGACGTGACCGTGGTAGTAGCATTAGTGACAGTGGCAGTAACATAACCGACAATCTCATTGACCTTTAGCGCCAGAAATACATTCAGAGGTACTGATTGGCACTCACAGCAGAAGAGATGATACGCTCAGAATGTTGCATGTCTTTAACAGGATGTTGTTTTCAACCCCATTTTGATTTTCTAGGCAATGTTTTGTTCAGCTGTGAATACCACACTCGGAACATTCCTCGGCATGCTCCGTCTCTCACTTTGAAAGCCGCCGAAAAGTTCCAAAGTTCCAAAGCTGATGATTTCAGTGGCACACCCAGCCTGGGTAGAGCATCTCCCCACTCCCTTCTGAGTCGTTCACCCCAAGCATGGATACTCCATTTGTTGGCCGCCCTCTCCACTTATTCCAAATAGCCCACATTAACTTTATTAGAAAGTAGCTTTCCACTCAGAGATTCCATAACGAGCTAACCAGCATCTTTCAGCTGTATGTTGATTTCTTGGCAAGATTACGCTCAGTAGTTTGCCATTGCTTTCTGAGCGGCCGGCTCACATACCCCGTAAGTTACCGATGCGATTCGAACCACTGCTGATTCTCAGCGTCATCACGTTACCTACGAGAGTATACGAGATTACGGAGAAAAGTCATAACCTCTAAGCCACGAAGCCGGCAACACGCTAACTACTACACCATAATTGATCCTCTGTTAAAATGAACTGGCGGGAATCTGGATTTGGTATCGATACCAGGAAAATGTTCGTCTTCTGCCAATTATCTCCCATTGTGGTATGGGTCCTCAACAAACCGAAGCTAAGCAGGCCTATCATTTACTATCTCCTGCACCTCCCTTCCTGTCCTCCCTATATTATGCATCTCCCCCTCCCCCCTCTCTCTCTCTCTCTCTCTCTCTCTCTCTCTCTCTCTCTCTCTCTCTCTCTCTCTCTGTAATTTTCTTCTCTGGCTATGTTATTTGTCTTGTGGACAAGGTGGCAAGAGAGTATCTAGTTATAGATTGTCTGTGTGTTTTCTATCTTGTGGTTTCCTATCTTGTGGGTTCCAGACAAGAGTGTCTATTTATACTGTCCTCAGATTTTCTCAGTGTGTCCTATCTTGTGGGTTCCAGACAAGAGTGTCTATTTATACTGTCCTCAGATTTTCTCAGTGTGTCCTATCTTGTGGGTTCCAGACAAGAGAGTATCTAGTTATACTGTCCTCAGATTTTCTCAGTGTGTCCTATCTTGTGGTATCCAGACAAGAGTGTCTATTTATACTGTACTCAGATTTTCTCAGTATGTCCCCCATCCAGCGCCAGCATCATTTCTTCACCTCTTACTTCCAATGGAAATTATTTCTCTCTAAAAGCTCTATATTTGTGATTCTGTCAGATCATTTTAGTCTAACTATTCGGCGCAGGCATCAATTAGTGGGTGTTTGAACTTTATTAGTAATTCTTTTAATGTATGGAAACTTGCTTTAGCGGAAATGTCACCCACTTTGTGGAAACAACTCGTGTTACCTTTAATAAATGGACAGACCACCAAGTAGTGTCAGAAATCAAAGCTAGCTATATTTAGAAGTTCTAAACAAGAATATGCCAATTTGGCAATCCGAACCGTCTGGTTTCATGTGGATGGAAATAACGCACAAATAACGAGTTTTGCACTAACAGGAAATCAAAGCAGCCTCTTAAACAAACACGTATCATGTAGCAGACCTTTCACAAGTTTGCACACACCCAGGTGAAAGTAAAGAATGCCACAGTTCCCGCCCCTAGATGTATTTGTGTCGTCTGCTTCTGCTCATTTTCTGCTGAGTGCAAGAAATCGACCTTCAAAATCCGCCAGGGTCTCTTGTCTCTGGATCAAAGAGTGCAGACCAGGTTGTACAGTGCAGACATGCAAAGCGAAGCATGCCAAGACTTCAAGTAAACAAAGCCAGAACATGGACAACAAGCGGTCTCCTACGAGATTTGAAGCCAAGCCAACAAGGGTCAAGACCAAATGTCCAAAAATTGGTCTAAACTCTGACCCTCCTTTTATGTTCCCATAACCTGACTAACTCTGGAACTTATTTTGGACGGATGTATCCTTGGGTCAACACGTCGGTAAGAAATTTGAATATTTGACAATTCCGTTTTTGGATACAACAGTTACAGAAGAGTAAACTATTTTTTTCTTTCTTTCTTTTTTTTTTTTTTTTTTGGACAGACATGACACTACCAATTTCAAGCATGGACGCTTACTGCAACTAACTAAGAAGCATTAACAAAGATGAGTTGGCTTAGAAGAGCTGCAGGAGTAACTGTGAGAGATGGGATTAGAAATTAGGAAATTAGAAGAAGACTAGGTCAGAAACCAGTCATGCAATTCATTAAAGAACAACGGATTAAATGGTTTGGCCATCTGACAAGAATACCCTGGTACCATCTGCCACAGATGAAGAAATATAATGGATGCATAGCAAGGGGGAGACCGTGTAAATAAAATAAAGTGATAATATCAAGAACGACCCTGGAGAAATTAAGGCAAACTTACACAGCGCAATGAAAAGAGATTTAAAAAAAAAAAGATCTGTACATCCCCCTCCCAACAAAGCCCCACCTCTACTTCACAGAGGATCGTTGGACAGAAATAACAGAACTACCCATCAAGATGCAATAATTTGGTTATCCAGCCAAACAAACAAAACATAAATTAAAATATTTTGGATATGTAAACAGCTATAAAATCTACAACAGATAATTATGGAGGGAAGTTTGTCGGGCAGGCGAAAAGTAGGGAAACCACAGCGTAAATGGGTTCAAGATGTGACGGATAACCCACACACGACAGCAACATAGGCAGGACATCTGACCTATCGTCCTTGACTTGGGGACGTAAATTACAAGTACCTCTGAAGTCGGAATTGGGTTCGCCTGATGGCAGGGACACTTGATATGGAAAGCTAATCCACAGCAGTTCAGTCCAGCACTACTCGAAGTAGTGTGTATGGACTACGCTTGAGTTCAAAGCGAGCGAGCGCAAACCAACAAAAACAAAAAAATTTGGCTTAGCATAGCCATTTCAGAAGACTGGTATGAGGACGACGTTCTGCAAAGGGTAAGCCACTTTATGATTTCTCAGAGGCTCCAAAAGGTCCCAGACTGCCACCACCACCTCACATCCTAGGCTCACCAACACATTCACATTCACACACACACACACACAAGCACACACACATACACACACCAAATTCACACCCCTTCCTTGGGTTTGAGTCGATAGCAAACTCGAAACGTCACCGCCCACTTTGGAAACCATCCAAATATTTGACACAAGAGATTGGGGTAGCTCCGTGCACCGTGCACTAAGTCAACTACATAAAAACCTTAGTATAACAGTATAGGTAGGGTCTTTCTTGTGCGCACACAGCCACGGGGTAGAGACCCAGCCTGGCAAAACAGGTACCGACGTCCAACGATGAGTCTGGGAAGTCAAAGTGGAAAAGATGGCATGTAGACACCCAACTCGCATTGCTGAGCCATGGGAAATGTGAAGTCTTGTCGCTCACATACGGCTGTAAAAGTGCCTGTTGTGTCGCCTGAAGGTGGTTTGGGTTGATTTAGTCGACGGATTAACATCACAGCACACAGGTGTAACCCATAAGCGCTCCGTTCTATCCCTAACTCAAGCCTGAGTCCAGAGAATCTCAATTCAGTGCAAAAACTGTAGCACCGGAGAGGATCCTGAAGTACTTTGGGTAGATTTTTAACTCGAAATTTTGCCCGGGCAGCGCCGCTAGGCTACTCTTTTTCGATTTACAACATGCCAAGGGATTTGTTACGTGCGCAACAATAAACACGGGCGTCCGATCTCACTACCTTGAGACCAGAGGCAATTTTGTTACTAGAAGTCCACGAAAACAAATCCCTGCCCTCACCGGGACTTGAACCCGGGATCTCCAGCACTCGAGGCGAACACCGTACATCGAGACCACCCAGTCCCCTAAAGGTCTGAAGGTATGTGTGTGTGCGTGTATTTTCTCGGTACATAAATTGCAAGAACCATTGGTACATAATGATATCGCACGGCCGATGATCTCTTGGATAGTGAAATCGGTTACCAAACCTACTCGCATAAGGACGAAAAACACAATATCCGGGGTGTAAGTTCTACACGTTAAAAAAAATATCAATACACCAATAATAGTATATATCAGGATATCAATTTTATATATCAGTGCATCAATTTTATATGTCACTATATCCATTGTGTATGTCTCTACATCAATTTTTTGTCTAACGATGCTGCTTTCTATAAATATATTTGTCAGTTTTTACCAAATCCCCGCCGTGATGAGGATTTGAACACATGACAATCGGACTGGGAGGCGAGCGTGCTAGCCCCCTGCGCCACCTCCTAGCGTGTGTTGTACCCCTCCGTGAGTGTAAAGTCTATAAATACACGTGTAGTGTAGAACTGTGGCGGCAAGTCATTTCTTATCTGAACAAACTCGGAGAAGCGAATAGAAATCAATCTTTCGCGGCACGTGACCATGACATGATGGGGGGTGCTAATCGATATGTGTTTCTATTTTTAGACACTGATGTAATGCATGCCATAACTCGGCAGGCATGGGGGCAATGAGAGGTGGGGTGTGGAGGGAAACTAAGGTGAACGAAGCGTAAACAGCGATGGTGTGGAACTCCCACTGTAATTCATTGATAGACGTATAGGGGTCATTTCGAAGGCCTTTATGAGTGCTAAACAGTGGTATTATGCGGCTGGAGTGTCCACCTAACTTCTTCGCTCTTTTTCCGTAAGTCGATGTTAGATATTGAAGGCGGGGGGAGGGGGGGGGGGGGAATACTTGGAATGAAAAGAGAGTTGATGAAAGAAATAAAAAAGAGGTAAGTGAAATATTCCGGCAAATTAAAATACATAACACTCTTATAAAAATTATACTTCTACTTCTTCTGCGTTCATCCAGAGTTGTTTTTTTTTCCCCGGACGTGATTGCGTTGTCCCTGTTTACAGCAGAGCTGCGTTCTTGCGCCGTTAGGCCGACACATCCGACGTTTGCGGGCCGGGCATTTGTTGACCGGGTTAACCTTCCCGGAAAAAAAATATACTGTATGCTAAGGGTGAAGGCGAGCATGAGGTAAACAACGATATAAGTGGGAAGATAACATTAAAAGATGGACAAATCGTGGGAAGATAACATCAAAAGATGGACAAATCGTGGGAAGATAACATCAAAAGATGGACAAAAGCAATCTGACAGAATGTAGTCAGGGCGAGAGACAGTGTTGGAGATCCATTGCAGCCAACCTTCATTGTGGAGACGGCACCTGACTGATTGACTGAGATATTGAAAAAGATGTTGCATGTCCTTTGCAGGACATTGAGAACGTCAAGCATTCTTTGCCCACATTGTCAAAGAACATTTCGAGCCAAAATAGGCATTGCCAGCCATCTTAAACTCATGGCTGAAAACTTTCAAGCCTCATTGGATGAAATGAATGGTCATCATCATACTTGATGGACAAACACCATTATGGAAGGGTTGTGTGGCATGACAAGATCTCTAACGGCTGGATACAACTATTGCACCACCACATGCAATAGCAGACCAGAGTCAAAAAATGTACAAGGACTAGATTTTCTCGTTAGCAAACACCCCCCCCCCCCTTTTCCCCGATGTAGTTCTATATACTACACATAATCTCCCGCATGTTAGCACAACACAAATCAATATGGCAAGCAGCATGAGCGATTTCCACCTCTCCACAGTCGATCACACTTATTACAAGCTGCGGGTACACATTTGCCGATACCACATATCGTTGATGCTTCCGTGGCGGTGTGGTTTAGCTGTCTTCCCCCGAACTCGAAATGTCTTAAAGTGAAGCGAGTCTTTCCCCGTCAATTTTGTCAGATGTTACTAAGTGTTAAAGTTGATTTCTTCTCATAACTTGCTCACAAATCTGAACTGTCTACTGTCTGAACTGTTTAATTTATCTAAGTCATAATTTTCATGTGTTTCTTAAGAACCACAGAAATGGTACATTGGCAAGCCTGACAACCCCGAGATATACCTCTCTCCTATAGTCTTCTGTGAATGCGAATCAATACTTGTTAATACAAGAATATTGTTAATTCAATAGCACCAGACAGTTGACAATTTGACCACCCAGAAGAGAATCAACAACTTGTGTATCACGTGATAACGTTCAACCACGTTTGTTTATCCTGAAGTCTGACGAAACGGCAATTGCGTCATCGAAATGTGTGCCAGCGATCTAAAGCCGTGAATCACAGAAGTAGACAATAGATAAACAGCATTCTTTCTCTGAGCAAAACGGAAGCATCTCGTGCCTTGGGGGAGAGGGGGGTGTGGTGGTAGATGGTAGGTTTGGGAGGAAACGTCGTCCTGCTTTCATTCTTTAACTTAATGCGAATGTATCGTGCTAACTGCCAGGCTATATGCATCTGAAGCCAAAACACACATACACACGCGCGCACGCACGCACACACACACACACACACTCACAACGCGCAGTCTGTATGACTGATACTGATGACTGGTAGTTCGTGCTGCGTAAGCAGGTAGGCCGGTGTGTAGGTAGGTAGACAGGCAAGCAGACAGACATCAGTAGGCAGGTAGGTAAGCTAATTAATAGGTAGGTAGGTTAGACTAAAGGGATAGGCAGGATGACGGAATGACTTGTAGGTAGGTAGGTAGGTTGACTGACTGGCTGGTTGGCTGGTAGGTAGGTATGTAGGTTGGTTGGCTGGTAGGTAGGCAGGTATGTAGGTAGGCAAACTGGTTGGCTAGTAGGTAGGAAAGTATGTATGTATGTAGGCAGGTAGACAGGTAGGTAGGCAGGCAGGCAGGTGGGTAGGTAGGTAGGTAGGTAGGTAGGTAGACTGACAAGATAGGCAGGCAGACTGACTAGTTTGTACGCAGGCAGTGAGACTGACTTACAGGAAAGATAGGTAGGTAGATAGGCAGGAAAGGCAAAGCAAACAGACAGACAGACAGACTGAAATACAGGCTGCCAGGCAGTTTGTCTGTCACATTTGCCACTCTAAAGTACCAGTCAGCCGACAGTGGGTAACTAACAGAATCGCTTTCGGATTCACACAGGAAGTTCCCTAACTGACACAGGAAACAGATGGTGTTTCAAGTATCTTAAGCCAGTGGATGCAGCTAAGGAAATGAAATCGTGTCCCTATGATAAATTCTTTCGGAAATGTCTTCCCAAAAGTTGGCAAGTGTTCACAGATGGGAGAATCTTAAAATACCTTATTACTTACTATCAGAATTAATATTACTGAAGTCGGGACATTAAAAGTCAGGTCTAAGTCAGTTGTGACCGACCGACCGTATAACAATAGACGAGGATTACCTGCTTTCTGTTAATGCCGAATGTTGGGCGGCGCTCACCAAACCCGACACCCCACATTGTGCCAAAGGCTTCGGGCGAAGGAGTGCAATTGGGAAGTTACAAGTCTTACTCTAGTGCGAGAATATGCCACCCAAAGACTGAAGGTCATGGCAGGGCAGACCAGGCACGAAGCCTTGGTTGACGGCTGGACGAGGATCGAGGCTCCGGAAGGCGGACAGTTAGAGCACTGCTTTGCTGATCCGGCGGCTTCTGCAGCTTGTCTTATTCCAGACATATTGGCGTTACCTTTCCTTTGGAGTAACTAGGCAGGCCGTGAGAGGGATTATGCTGCATGGGCAACATAAATTCAGCCAAGACTTTGTGCGAGGTATAACTCCATTTCACAAACTATCATCTATCAAGACAGCAAGGTGCCAGGCAGTCCGGACATTCCCATACATGCTCCACCCCCCCCCCCCCCCCCCCCACCCTTTTTTTTTCTTCAAAATCCACCTTGAGTTGGCATGTTGATTATCCCAGCAGCAATCCGATTTAAAAAGTCCGTCAGGCTTTTCCATCACATTTTGAATATCGTTCAGACACTTTTGGACCAGTCATTCCAGATATGGAATGCTCTTTAGCTGTAAACTCCAACTCTGTGTGGTCTCCACCCGATCCCAGAGCGCTTCGCCACATCATCTTTATCATGAAGAAGTTCTCTACCAAGAGGGGCAGCAACAGCGGTGGCTAATCTGTCAGCCTTCTCATAGTCCCGCGTACCTGCATTCTGGGCAGAAAATCCATGACATGCTCACAATGTTTTTTCCTATCAAGCGATATTACCCTCTCCATCCGGAAACCGCCAGCTCGGACTTTGTGAATCCAACTCTGTGAGTCCGTTATAAATACGTGTCTAGTTGAGCTGCCCTCCAACCATCAGAAGGCTGCCAGCACCGCCTCAACCTCCATTCCCATGCTAGATGTAGATATGTCAATGCCCCTTGAAAGTACTGAATGAATCACTCAACAAAATAAGCAGGAGAAGTAGAATCCGTTAGCTTGACTGCAACACCCCCAGGTGTGACTAAATGGACGTTGTGGCCAAAGCCTTCGTCGGCAGACACACAACAAGCACAATGATACAACAAGCACAATGATACAACAAGCACAATGATACAACAAGCACAATGATACAACAAGCACAATGATACAACAAGCACAATGATACAACAAGCACAATGATACAACAAGCACAATGATACAACAAGCACAATGATACAACAAGCACAATGATACAACAAGCACAATGATACAACAAGCACAATGATACAAGTACAATGATACAAGTACAATGATACAACAAGCACAATGATACAACAAGCACAATGATACAACAAGCACAATGATACAAGTACAATGATACAACAAGCACAATGATACAACAAGTACAATGATACAACAAGCACAATGATACAAGTACAATGATACAAGTACAATGATACAACTAGATGACAAACTCAACATGAAAGAAAGAAATATATATCTCCTCATCCGTTTCCTTGTTATGTTCTTGATACGGCCGTAGATGAATACCACGTGCTTTGTTATAATGTTATAATAATTATGTTATAATTTGGTATTATTATATAGTTTCATCCCTATTTTTAAAACACTGCCTGTTTATCTCTGCAATAAAACCCCATCCACTAGTTTTAACTCTGACCACCAACATCAAGTGCCGTGCCGTGCCGTGCCGACTGGCGTAGGCGTTCGTGGCTCTGCACAAATCTCGGTCTTTGGTGTTCTGGATCAACTCCGCTGATGATATTCCTCCATGCCACCGTCTAAATCTATCCAGCATCATTTCTCTGACCACAGACCCATTATTGTATAACACAATCAATCAATCAGGTGCGTCTCCACAATGAAGGTTGGCTGCAATGGATCTCCAATTCTCTCTCTCTCTCTCTCTCTCTCTCTCTCTCTCTCTCTCTCTCTCTCTGTGTGTGTCTCTCTCTGTCTCTCTCTATGTCTGTGTCTCTCTGTCTCTGTCTGTCTCTCTGTCTGTCTCTCTGTCTCTCTCTCTGTCTGTCTCTCTCTCTCTCTGTCTCTGTCTCTCTCTCTCTCTCTCTCTCTCTCTCTCTCTCTCTCTCTCTCTCTCTCTCTCTCTCTCTCTCTCTCTCTCTCTCTCTCCTTGACTGTACATTCTATCAGACCGCTGTTCATCCATCTCTCGATGTTATCTTCCCACTTGTATTGTTGTCTATCTCTTGCTTGTCTGACTTTAACCTTACCCTCCAGTATGATTTTTATAAGAATGTTATGTCTTTCAAAGTTGCCGAAATATTTAACTTGCCTCTTTATTTTTGTCAACTCCCATTTCACTCAGTTTTTCTAAAACCTCTAAGTATTTTTTTTTGGCGCTCACTCGCTTTGAACTCAAGTGTAGCTCATACACACAACTTCCAACACTGGACTAAGTTTTACGTGTGGCTTTCCCTCTTACCAAAGTCCCTCGACCTCAGGTGAAACCACTCCAACTTCAGAAGTACTTGTAATTTACGTCCCCAACTCAAGGTTGAGAAGTCAACAAGGTTAGTCCAACTGTCCAGTGTAGGAGTTGAACCTCATACCTCAGCATCAGTACGCCGGATGTTTAAGAATGCACATTCATATCCACCTGGCCATGCTCACATTGAATCTCTGTATTTGATAGTTTGCGCTTCCATGAAATACGACATATTCGTCGGTATATCCACATATGCAGCGTATCTGTTCCACTTTCTTATTGCTTGTTCATTTCCAGTATTCTGTATATCCTTATCTGCAGGGTCTCTGTTCCACTTTCTAATTGCTTGTTCATTGTCCAGTCTTCTGTATATCCACATCTCCAGCCCTCTGTCCGATTTTCTAATTGCTTGTTCATTGTCCAGTCTTCTGTATATCCACATCTCCAGCCCTCTGTCCGATTTTCTAATTGCTTGTTCATTGTCCAGTCTTCTGTATATCCACATCTCCAGCCCTCTGTCCGATTTTCTAATTGCTTGTTCGTTGTCCAGGTATAAAAGAATATCCCAGTGTAAACAATGCTTAGAAATGATAGATGTCTATTTGTGCATGCGCTGAAGTACACTTGCTCCTTTCAGCGAGGCGTTGTCATCATATTCAGGTGAGAGGTGTGAAGCCCGGTGAGGTATCTAAAGTTTTCCATTTGTATGTTGTCTAGTGCATCCTCTAGTACTTATTCCTTTCTTATATCTTTATGAGTGTCAAACCATATATGTGAATTTATTTATTAGAAATGGTAAAACTTCAAACAATATATGTGAATTTATTTATTAGAAATGGTAAAACTTCAAACAATATATGCGAATTTATTTATTAGAAGAGGTAAAACACGTAAAAGGCAAACGTTATACTCACTTGACGGAATATCCTTTCCATTTGACCAAATATTCCACCTTCCCCTAAAGATACAGAAAAATACATTGAAATATGAATCATTTAAAATGTGTTTATGCTGTTATATGATCACGTGATGTGTCGTTTGTAGGCAGAGAGGCGAGAAAGAGAGGCGGACATTCTGACGGAAAGACAGAGAGGTAATATAAAATTGTAGGATAGGCTACACCACAGGGGATAGCTAGACAGACAGACAGCTCGGACAGAGAGACAGAAAGGCAGACAGAACCGACCTGACAGACAGAGAGACAGACGAAAAGACCTGACAGACAGACAGACCATGAGAGGGCAGGCAGACAGACCACGAGCGGGCAGACGGAAAGATCAGACAGACAGACAGACAGACAGACAGACAGACAGACAGACACAGACAGACACAGACACACACACAGACACAGACAGACAGACAGACAGACAGACATACAGACAGACAAGCGGGCAGATGGAAAGACCCGACAGACAGACGAGAGGGCAGATGGACAGACAGACGAGCGGCCAGACAAACAAACCTCACAGACTGATGAGTTTAACGCGCGCGCGCACACACACACACACACGCACACACACAGAAAGACGACAGTGTCATTCTCAGATTACACAACTACAGAAATGGTGCGACCCCAATAACACTGGTAAGCTGGTCATAAGACGCACGCAGTTAACTCACTCACACTCTGTCTGTCTGTCTGTCTGTCTGTCTGTCTGTCTGTCTGTCTCTCTCTCTCTCTCTCTCTCTCTCTCTCTCTCTCTCTCTCTCTCTCTCTCTCTCTCTCTCTCACACACACACACACACACACACATACGAGAAAAAACAGGGGGGGGGGGGAATAAAGAGAAAACAGAAGCCACAAGTAAATCTGCCAGATAAGCAAGAATAAAATACAACAGCAAAATCGCAGGCTCGGACAAATTGCGCTAAAATCAATACTGTGCAGGAAATTGACGTGCACGAGGTCACAGTAAGAATAAACAAACGAAGCAAATACAAAAACAAGAAAGGCAGCAAATTGCTGAAACACGTTAAACAATACAATTGTCATAGGGTTTACATAATACAAGCATATGTAGGCAAGGAATGAAAAATATATGTCCACTCGCTCCGTGGGGAAGGTTTTACGGTCACAGTTCGTAATCCCGCATACCCACGCTTGAAACACAGCTGTGGGCGATTCGACAGCACACCGCCTTACGTTGTTTTTTTAATGAAATGGTATGGGTGCCGGTCGTTCAGAAAGTAATGGCAAATTACTGAGCATAATCTTGACAAGAAATCACGTACAGTCAAAAATGTTGGGGTTGACTGCGACGTCCTGTAAAGGATATGCAACTAACTTTTTTAAACTGTAGTATGCCGGCACTGTGGCGAAGGCGGTTACCAACGCAATTCGTAATCCCGCATACTGCATTCGAAACACAGCTGCGGACATTTGGAAGTAGATAATTTGTGTGTTGCTTTTCATACAATGGTGTGAGTGACGGTCGTTCAGAATGCAATGGCAAACAACTGAGCGTAAACTTGACCGGGAATCACAACGCAACAGTGCGTGAGTTAACTGTTAAGCCCTGTAAAGCAGTGGCTCTCAACCGGTGGGGAATCACCCCCCCCCCCCCGGGGGGGATTTTTAGGGTTCCCGGGGGGGGGGGGGGATTAAGATTATTTCAAAATCGCATTAATACAAGAACCAGTTACTTGATATTGTTTTTCCCTCTAAATTTTACGGTTCTGTACTTTTAGCCGTAATGAAATTCATTTTATAACGTAAGTAGACCCGCAAATCACGTTTTATGTAGACGTCTAGACTTGTTCTAGTATGTGTTATTTAATTTAGCTTCTATTTTTATGTATACTGTGTAAGGATGGGGGGATTTATAGGGAGGAAATTCGAAGGGGGGGGGGGGGGGTGGGATGACGTTCTGAACATATGATAAAGGGGGGGGGGGCATGGGTAAAAAAGGTTGAGAACCACTGCTGTAAAGGATACGCAACTAACAGTAGTATACAGAGAGAAAGAACAGAAGAAAAATACGGACCTTCTACTAGTTGTGAACATCCCTGAAAAATAGCTTACAAACAACATTACGATGCGGAAACCAAAAATAATCTGGACATATTAAGCGTCGTGGTTTTCTTGCATATACTGTGCTTCAAAAAAAAAAAAAAAAGGCATAGTAACTACAACCCATGGCGATATATGTATATATATATGACTGAACAGACACAATCGTGCGGTAAATGTTCGTCCACAATGTGCGCCCGCAAACACTCGGTCTTCTCTTTCTCGTTCGTCCGATTTGTTATATTTATTTATTTATTTATTTTATGTAATAGCGTTGTGTTAGTTTACAGCAGAGCTGCGATATTTGCACCTTTCGACCGACACACCCGACTTCTAAGGGCATTTATTGACCAAGTTGGACTTCCCGGTGAACGCAACTGTCATTTCAACATCAGGCACCATCTGACGTCTCACACGCTCTGCTGTGACCAATCTGCAATCATTTTCTCCTTTGTCTTTATTCCATTCCAGATCCACCCTAACTCCCCCCCCCCCCCCCCCCCCCTCTTCCTTTTTGGCAACACGATCAGCGGTGACTTTCTCCCAAGGTGCAATATAAGTCATGTCCCGCTTACACACATTTTTGCACCGTAATGGAGGTCGACCCCCAGATCTTTAACCCATCTGTAATTCACCAAAAAAAAAAAAAAAAAGATGTCCTTTGGTGTTCTACTATTATCCATCCTCCTAACATGTCCTATCGATCTAAGTCTACGAATACTGAGCATGGAACAAACTGTCACACCAGCCGAAATTTCCAATATTTCAGTATTTGTGATCTTGTCCACAGAAAGTCAGATAATGGAGGGCAAGGTTCACGGAAGAGGAGATGAGACAGGGGTCCATCTGGACGACAGCTAACACGGGACATTAACACCGTCTGGGCGACTTGGGAAGGTGGTTTCAATGAAGTATTAGAAGATGATCGAGTCGGAAAAAAACGTGGTCGGGGTATTAGAAGATTGAATCTCAATAAAATTGTGACAATCGACCAGAAGAAGGGAATTACCGGCAGAGGTCAACAAAGATATAGATGTTGGATGATACGCACGGTAGCCTGGCAAAACTTCTCATAAACACGGGAAACACTTGAGAGTGGGTGGGACATGATCGCCTAGCATAGCGCATGATGATGATGATGATGATGATGATGATGATTGTCAGCTTAAAAGACGATATAAGCAAATTAAATATCGGGTTGGCAAGAATCCTAAACGCTACCCAATCATACAGAGGTTATTAGTTTAGATATATGAATGAATCACTGAAAAACGAGAAGTAGATTGAGAGCTTTACCAAAGCACGACTACAAACAACAATGGACATTGCGGCCAAAGCCTTCATCAGCACAGAACAAACAAACAAAAATAGATTAACAAATACACGATCGACACTACATGAAAGTATAAATTTCAACTTATCTGTGTCCTAGCTTGAAACGGCTATCCCTCTTAGTTTAGATATATGCATCACTAGTAACAGAAGCAACATTGTCTTTGGCCACAGCACGAGAAGAGAACAACATGAACATACTGAAACAACTGGGAATATGAGGTGGGGGCAGACAACTAGAGAAGATTCCCGACAGTCTTTCAACATGGTGTGGTAAAATATCAACAACTGGGTATACTGGGATCTTGCCACGTGGGGAAGCTTGATCGTCAACACCAGTGGTCAAGGCAGTTGATGATGTTGTAGTGATGTGGATGATAGTGATGATGATGATGATGATGATGGTGATGATGGTTGTAGTGATGATATGGATGATAGTAATGATGATGACTGATGATACTGATGATGACAGTGATGATATTGACGATGATGACAGTGATGATGATGATGACAGTGATGATGATGATTATAGTTATGATAGTGATCGTAGTGATGATGGCTCTGGTCATGATGGCGATCATACAATTAATTAAGGAGAGAGAAAAGAGAAGTCCAACAGTGCAGACTTCAGGTAGAAAGGAAGGACGGTCAAACATGCAGACAGGATCCTAATCGCGTCAAAAGTCAACAACATAAATACAGAACGTATATTACCTATCAAGCACGTTAAAAGTCATCGCACTGGGTTTGATCCCATACGGCTGCCAAACGCTTCACAAAAAGCACGAACTCCTATCTTCAGCGACGATCCTAGGATTCTCCTATAAAACTGCATGCGTGGACCTATTAAAAAAGCCCGGGATCGAATCCAAACACCTTCGGAGCGCCAGGCGGTTTAACCACTTCCACTTCAGGGGACCTTTCTTTGGATTATATTTCAATGGCGTGCAAAATAACAAAATAAAAAACAACGAAATAGCCAAAACTAAGACAAATAACCAGGAATGTTCTAGGCTGACGATAAGTTCTAGGCTGACGATAAGTTCTAGGCTGACGATAAGTTCTAGGCTGACGATAAGTTCTAGGCTGACGATAAGTCCTTGACCTTTGACCCCGACGGTACGCGCCAGACGACTATTTGATACGGTGTTTATATGTGACAAGGGCTCATCTTTCTCCCTCTTTCCCCCGTCGGTTGAACCAGTAAGTGATTCTGTATATCTGCCCATGTAAACAGAGAGATTGAAAGTAGAGAGAGTGATAAAGTGTGAGAGACCGTTTGAGAGAGAGAGAGAGAGAGAGAGAGAGAGAGAGAGAGAGAGAGAGAGAGAGAGAGAGAGAGAGAGAGAGAGAGAGAGAGAGAGAGAGAGAGTGAGAGAGAGAGAGAGAGTGAGAGAGAGATTCCCAGTATCAGCTGGACTGCATTAAGTTCCACCAGCAGGGTTCGGGGGTGGACACACTCCCAAGCAATTACCACCAATGATAACTTTGAAACAGTACAAGCGACAGGTGTCAGATTGGACATATGCACTCAGGTGTGTAATTAGGTCACATGACTCGGGGGTCACAGAAGATATGAACTGAGTTGGGTCAAGAACATACATCACAGCACTCGGGGTATTCCCAGGCCTCCTCATCTTCAACAACCAGCGAAGAGTCTAAACACAAGAAAATATGAGTCTAACATCGTATCCGTAATGTAACAATGGCCTGTAAACGTGATACGAAGACGAAGAATTGAAGCATCATATACAAAGGCTTTTACTAGAATTGGTAACATCCAGTATTAAAAGGATGGATTTCATTGTAACGATTTCATTGTTCATCTGTAACGGTCTCTCATCAGAAAGACAAGTCTCTTGCTGAGAGCATTAGACAAAGCACGAACCCCGTAGCAACCGTGTCTGGGCGACACAGTCCTGGGAATGAACCCACGACCGTCATAACGCGAGGCAGTCGGCTCAACCACTCCTCATGGTGTTAACATTACGAAGAAGGGTGATACCACAAGCAAAACGATCACGAAGAAGGGTGATACCACAAGCAAAACGATCACGAAGAAGGGTGGTACCACAAGCAAAACAATCGGCGTGATGGCGAGTTGTGACCGGTTCTCCTGTGTGAATGTTAATACTGGACAATGAAATTGTGGGAAAGCCGGACAATGAAATGGTGGGAAATCCGGACAATGAAATTATGGAAAAGCTGGACACAGTGACCATATGGTATTTGAGAATGTTGAGAATATCTCGAGAATAAAAGAAACGCGCGGGCAGTGACAGCTGCAGGAGTAATACTTGCGTGAAAGAAAACCGCAAAGCTGCAGGAGTAATACTTGTGTAAATGAAAACCGCAAAGAAAAGACAAAATTATGCAGCGTAATTAATAGAAGAGATGCTGAAGAGAAATTAGCTTGGCAGGAGAGAGACGGGAGGATGAGAAGGATGATCGGGGAAAACTGAAGTAGATGGGAAACAGTATAAGCAACACGCAGTTCATGAAAATGCTAGATGACATCAATGGAGGGTAATGATCACCAACTGCTTGAGGAACCAGAAGAGGAAGGAGGAGGAGGGAAAGAGGGTGACATGGTGAAAAGGAGGAGGAGATATATTTTATACTTTATTTTCAAAGGGTTAAGAATTGGGCACGCAGGCCCGTCTAACATTCTGCCCTTCTATCACTTTCTTTCAGACATTATTTCATTCACACATCATTCAAGGCTAACTGAGAACAGCAACAATATAAAATATATGCATTATAAATGCATAAGAGACATAGAGGAGAGGAGGCGGAGGAGATAGAGGAGAGGTGGAATTACGTGGAGTTGACAATCTTATTCTGATGCCTGGTCTTTTGCAGTCATTGGCGACCATGACACTGCGTTTCTCTCAGCCGGCTCATATTTTAAAGAAGTACTAATTATTCCCATATAATTGTCAGTAGTCCAGCTGACTAAGAAAAGCTATGTGTGTACATGTTTAAATGATCTCCATTGCCTCTTTTGAATAGTATTTTAGCTACAAGGTTGATAATAAGTAGTAGCAAATAATATTTCTATTCAACCTCTTCTGCAGATGTGTCCTATGACTCCATTTGTTTTTTGTTTTTTTTCATTAAGGTGTTGTTTTTTTTTTATGTATTTTACTTTTTATTTTTATATGTGTATCTTTCCCTCGTATGGGCAATCTAGCGATGTCCTGAGGTCTAAATATGTCGTTAGGTACACAAATGAGACATGAATACAACTTAATTAAAGTTAATAAATGAAAAGAGAATTATCAACTCACTCTTCTATGTCGCTTTTTCTGAATGTAATCCGCTTGAAAAACATGCTCGCCGAATGCCGGTAACTCCATTTTCACAGAATTCATGACGAACGCTCACTAACTTTGATATGAACTTGAACGTTCTGGAGGCCACATTTATTAAGTAGGGTTTGTTGTGGTGTGGGTATTGTCAACGAGAGCTGGAATCGGCGGGTTGAGTAGGTCAACCAATCAACGCGCAGCCAGGCTGTTTCGTTCAAACCATGTCAGCCAATCGGATGGGAGATTAGACAGCTGTGCGTGGTGACCTGACCTCTGAACTAATGACGTTTATGAACCCACGGGGAAAGTGCTGTTTACATCGGGCAGGTAGTGAACAACTCAATGTTGTGGTTGGAGAGATTACAGCGAAACAAGATTGTATTTGGCAATGATATTAAGGTATATGAGGAACTGTTAGAACATCAACAGATCGCTTTATGGAAGGCAGGAAAAGAATATAAACACAAAACCCACATGTATTGTCTGGCAGATTCTCCTGCATCTCGTCAGAATTATATATGAAATGAACTGAATAAATGAATTATCGCATCTCATTCATAGCATATTATTCCTATTGAATCTTGCGGAGTCGAAGTGTAGCATTAACAGCGGGGGAGTGCCCGTTTATGGGCTTCATATACCGAGATTCCCATGGACTGTCATTCCATCTGCCCATCTTTACATGGTCGGAGTCTTCTTCTAGTTCCATGTGGTCTGTACATCATTACTTAGTTGGTAGTTCGTCTCTGAAAAGAAAGAAAGAATAAATGAATTATACTTTGGCTAAAATACCTAAAACAAAACTAAACTGAAGAAAAATAGTCAACCATTATAGAATTGTGTCTTCAGTCGCTAAACGCTGAGAGGATACTGAGGGGAGGGTCGGATCACTTAGGGACTGTGTGGTTGGGTGAGCAGTGGTGATACTCCGACGACGAAGATGCTTTCCTATTTCCATAAGTAGACTTTGTCATAAGGTTGTCAAAGCGATACAACTTCACGTACTCACGATAAGTATTAACTGGCACTCATAAAATAATAGGGGAAGGAAGAAGAGATTACAGGCCACACTAGACAATACAAGTATAAACATTGAAAGCTCCTGCTACCACACCTGGATTCGAACCCGTCGCTTCCAGATGACGACAGCGCCTCCCTGAAGGAACAAGTGTGCTTCGACGCATGACCAACTCCATCTATCGTGACCTTTCACCCACAAGGACAGTCAGCAAGAACAATCGTGACCTTTCACCCACAAGGACAGTCAGCAAGAACAATCTAGACATTTTGAGGGAGGCTAAGTAGCAAAGACAACTTATCACAAACATCAGAAAGAGACAGTTTTCATTTTTATTTTATGTCTGCACAATAAGAAGACAAAATCTGGAACACGTTTTGACAACTGGAACGATTTGTGAGAGAGAAAGATAGAGGAAGACAGCGAGAGAACATTCTTGACAGTCTAGTGTCATGGCGCGGAAGGGAGTCGGCACACGAACTGATACATGACGTTGGAGAGGGCAAGTTGTGGAGAAGTATGATCGCCCACGAAGGTCGGGAGGGCACTTGATGATGATCCTGAATCCACAATAATGGAATAGGGACAGAATGAGTATCTAGCCATTGAAATAACACCATGGGTTTTAGAAGTTTATTTTAACAACGCATAGATACATTACACCATATGTTTCACAAGTTTATATTAACGAAACTTAGACACATTACACGGGGAACAGCGATACTCCAGTGGCAAGCACTCTTGCCTAATGGCCCGGTGATATATATTCGAATCCTCATCGATATTTTTTTTTTAATAGACCAAGGCTCCCACCTCTTTGAATAAAGGGTTATAGGCAAGAGAACTGACTTCACTACGTTCAGTCCAACATGGCCCAGTCTTTCTTCTCACAGAACAGCCTGCAGGAAAGTGCCGCCCAAAGCACCACTCTGAAGCTCCAGCGACGATCTCCAGGGGGGTCTTAAAAACAACTGCATTTGTGATCCAAACAACGAAATCCAAAAACTGAACCCACAAGCTTCACAGCACTAGGCAGGTGGCTTAACCACTTGGCCGCCCAATGTTTGCAATGATCCATCATTAGATGAACTCATGTGGCACTAAACAACGTTCGCAGATCCATTCACATATACGTTAAAAAGACATGAGGAACGACTGTATTGCACCAGGTTGATTCCATACGGCTCTGTCTCTTTCCGCCCAGCGTCCTGCCGAAAGTGTCGCACAAAGCATGGGCTCGGTAGCTCCAGCGACGACCCTCAATAGTCTCCAAGAAAATGGCACGCGTGAATCAAACAACGCAGCCTGGAATTGAACCCACAACCTTCGGTGTACGAGACGGATGACGTTACTTTTTCTCCACGGAGACTCTAATGGACTATAAACTAAACTCATTGTTACTGGAAATTTTTATTATTATAAAATAATACGGTTTCTTTTTTTGGGGGTGGGGGGGGGGGGGTGGGGGGGGGGGGGTATAAATTAATCTAAACTTACATATCATGACTCGACATCGATATTATAAAATAATAGTTCGGGCAGAATGACACAGTTATTTTACCCTATATTAATCTCAGAGCCAAAAACAGTATCACTAGTAACGGATATTTGCCAGTAATGGGCTGCTATTTTTAGACATGTCCGCACGATAAGACCGGCTTCTGACGAATATGGAGAGGTAGTGCTCCGATTCACCAAGTTGTGCCATGAATACTTGGTTATGATCTACTTTGATAAGGCGGATGGCGAGGAAAGTAGATGGTCACCTCAATTTTACAGCCGGGGTAGTTACATGTAGGCTTACGATTATATAAGATAATTAACTAAAGTGCTTGTCGGATGCTTTCGCGGTAAGGCATAGCGATTATTATCGCCACCATTATTGTAGTGTCCATCATTATCATCAAAAACATCTTCATCATGTCCGTCGTTATCATTGTCGCCATTAGTAAGTACAATACCCTTCTTCTCATGTGAAGGTCGGCTGTAATTAGTATCCAACACCCTCTATTCGGTGTCTTCACTGTTCAGTTATACGCGCTTCTTTCTATCCAAATGTACCCATATCTACCAATTCATGTCTTGATCTCCTCCCACATGCAATATTGTTTTATAGTTCAAGTCTTGAGATTGGCAGTTAGTTAGTCAGTCAGTCAGTCAGTCAGTTAGTTAGTTAGTTAGTTAGTCAGTCAGTCAGGCAGTCAGTCAGTTAGTTAGTCAGTCGGTCAGTCAGTGAGTCAGTCAGTCAGTCAGTATGTCAGTCAGTCAGTCAGTCAGTCAGTCAGTCAGTCAGTTAGTTAGTTAGTTAGTTAGTTAGTTAGTTAGTTAGTTGGTTGGTTGGCTGGCTGACTGACTGACTGGCTGGCTGGTTGGTTGGTTGGTTGGTTGGTTGATTAGTTAGTTAGTTAGTTAGTTAGTTAGTTAGTTAGTTAGTTAGTTAGTTAGTTAGTTAGTTAGTTAGTTAGTCATCAGATCATCCTCATCGCACATCGAACCATTCAGTTCATAAGTTCTCGGACCCCTTCCTCAGTATCTGTCTCTGTGTGTAGCTGCCGACGGCAAGAGTTCTGCGTTGGTTGCCTTTTCTTCTCTGGCCCATCGTGCACAGCGCTCCTGTCTGGCTTCACCCCTTTAGACTGGACGTTCTTACTGTCTGGTCAAGGTTGCAGATTCGCAGTCGTCAAGACTCGTTGTGCGTGCGTTTGTGCGTGCTTGTGTGCGTGCGTGCGTGCGTGTGTGTGTGTGTGTGTGTGTGTGTGTGTGTGTGTGTGTGTGTGTGTTTTCCCCTCCAAAAATCAAGTTGCAAGTTTATTTCACAAACAATTTAGAAAGTTGTATGCCGGTCTCCCTGGTCTGGGCATTACACGACTTTCTCTGTAGTCTCGTATACTCTCGTGACTAACGTGACGTTGCGTGAGAATCGGTAGCGGTTCTCTCCGCGTCGGTAACTTACGGGGTATGTAAGCCGGTCGCTCAGAAAGCAATGGCAAACTACTGAGCGTAATCTTGCCAAGAAATCAACAATCAGCTGAAAGATGATTATGTTGACAGCGATGTCCTGTAAAGGATATGCGGGGGGAAGATGTGGTCTACTGACAGCAAATTTTGGGGCATGAAGTTTCCTGTGAATTCTGTGGGTCAATGGGAACTTGCTTTTTGCAACATGGAACTGTAATGTGTTGGGCCTCCTGATCTAGCAATCTCTTCAACGCGTATAATGTGGGCCGAATTATCACGATGTGGACCGAATGATCACGTGCTCTGTGACGTGCGCCAAGTTGGTTCGTTTAATCTTCCTGCTTCTCTGACGGTATTCAGTTTATCAGGCGATCATCCATCCATCATGTGTCATCCCGGTAAGCGTGGGCGGTCATGTTCTGCCATCTCACTCGATCACCAGAGTCGTGGATCAGCTCCGTGTTTCTGTCTCGACCATGCCACAAGGCCAAGCCATCCAGGTACTTGCTTCTAGGTCTTCCCCTTGGTCTGTTCCCCTCGATCTTACCAGTTGTCACCAAATTCTACAATCCATTTCTTCTCATAACATGCCCAAAAAATTTTGACTGTCTACGTCTAATTTCTCTAATCAATTTACGATCTTCATTTGTTTCTTGAAGGACTTGTTCATTGGTCTTTCTGGCTGTCCATGGTATTCTTTGCATTTTCCTCAGAAACCACATCTCTACAGCCATCAGATGTTTTTTCAGCCTGACTGCTCATTGTCCACGCTTCACATCCATATAAAAGTACAGGTTCAATGTAGCATCTCAACACTCTTTTTATCGTTTCAATTGACATCTTTTTATTGGTCAATATGTTTTTCATCTTGCTAAAGGCTACTTTTGCCATGGCGATTCTTGTTCTAATCTCTTCAAGGCATCTCCCATCAGATGTTATTACTGTTCCGAGATAATTGTACCTGCTCACTTCTTGAAGAATATTCCCATTTACTTGTATATTACATTGTGGTATTTCTTCCTTCCTAGTGACGACCATAGTCTGTGTCTTTTTACAATTTAATTCTAACCCTAGTTGTTCACTGTGTGTAACAATCGCATCTACTAAATTTTGCAGGTCCTGTTCATTGTCTGCAATCAAGACTGTATCATCTGCATATCTAATGTTATTGATGCATCGTCCCCCAATGTTGATTCCTTCCATATCTTCAATATTTCTGAAAATACTTTCACTGTACAGGGAAAACAGATCTGGAGACATTACACATCCCTGTCTCACACCCCTTTTAATAGGCTGATATTGGCTTATTTCATTATCAACTCTTATGGCAGGCGATCAATGTTGGTCTAATACAGTTACCTGTCTTCCAGTCGATTAGGCAACCGGCCTTTTGATTAAGATCAAAGTGTAGTATCTGCACTTGATCTTGCCGGGGTCACACGTAGAGGCGATTATCCGAGTGACATATTGGGAAGTGGGGACCTGACGGGGCGGCTGTGGCTCCTGTTGGAACCGCGAGCTAAAATTTACAAAACAAAAAAGATTTAAAACAAAATTAACCTTAAAAAATAAAAAACAAATTAAAGGGAAAGCTGATTAGGAACCGGTTAACATAAACGATAAATGCTCAGGTGTGACTAGATCACACATCAGAACATCTTTACGGAAAGGACACAAGAAAAGTATGTGGAACATCAATCGAGGAGTCTCAATGGCGTGATGGTTAGCGCGCTTGTCTGTCAAGATAGTGGTCCAGGCTTGGGAGTCTCCATAGCGAAGTGGTCAAGCCGTCTAACTCGTGTTCCGAAGGTTGTGAGTTCGATTCCGAGCCGCGTCCTTCGGTTCACGAGTGCATATTTTCGGAGACTCCTGAGGGTCGTGGCTGAATCTACGAATTTCGTGTTTTGTGCGACGCTTTCCGCGCTGCGGAAAGAGACCGAGCCATATGGGATAAAACCCGGTGCAATGAAGTCGACGCTGTCGACTTTTAAGCGACTTTTTAAGAAGCAGGATCATTGTCTGCCACCAGTATAACTGGGGGGGGGGGGGGGGTGTGAGGGGGGAGGTGTCCACCCAGCCTCGTTAAAATGGGTAACATCATTTTGTGGGAGTTTTCTAGGAAGAAAAGACCACGTGGAAAGGAACCAGCCATACCACCTCATATATCGTAAACATGATTTAGTTAGTTGCATATAATCTACAGGACGTCGCACTTAACCCTAGTAATCTATGGCTGTTCGGGATTTCTTGGCAAATTTACGCTCAATAGTTTGCTTTCTGAACACATTGCTTTCTGAACGACTGGTACTCATACCATTGTATGAAAACCAATGCAAGGAGGTCTGCTGTCAAATCGCCCGCAGCTGTGTTTCGAACGCGGCATGCGGGATTACGAATTGCATTAGTAACTTCTTCGCCGCAGGGCAAAACAGAAATTATTGAGAATTGTCTGGGAAGAAACGGCCATGTGGAAGGGAACCAGCTACACCATCTCATATGCCATGGCTTAGAATATGAGAAGGCCTACCACCTCACACCTCAACGGTAGTGTAGGGTGTATTTTTAATGACTGTGGGGTTTTTGAAAATATTGCCGTTCCAAGTTTTGCATTTACCTTTTATGTTGCATGAACTCCACTGAGTTTTGAAAATTATGCCATTCCAAGTTCCACAAATTGGAACGGCAATATTTTCAAATACCCCACAGTTATTAAAAATACACCCTATATCTGCAATTGGACAACCTTTTCTATGAAGGAGAACTTAGTCTTGTGTCGTCAAAACAAAAGCAGACAGACATAGACGTGTTGGGACGTTTAGACAGATGGTCAAGAAATAATATTATAAAGAGCATCTCAACATCTCATCTCGTTCATCTTGCACCTTACGATGTCGAGGTGAAGCATAAACAGCGGGAGAGTGCCCGTTCATGGACTTTTTATATCGAGATTCCCGTGGATTCTGTTATTCCCTCTGTTCATCGTTTACGTGGTCGGCCTCGTCCTCTGGTTCCTTTTGGTCTGTACAAACATCATTGCTTGTTGTGGTATACTGTACTGTAATTTCGAAGCATAAAACGCAACAACTTCTTTTTAAAAAAAAGGTGTCAAAGAGGATTGAGGGGAGGGGGGGATGATCCCCCCCCCTCCCCTCAATCCTCTTTGACACCTTTTTTTTGAAAGAAGATGTTGCGTTTTATGCTTCGAAATTACAGTACAGTATATCGCCATTATTTGCTGCACTCCAAAGAAGAAGAAGAATGTGTAAAGGGTTTTAACTTCGAGTTGGTCGACTTGATTGCACTGGTACTTACCACCGTCAGACTGGTGGCATCTTCCACAGAATGTCAACTCGTTGGCCCTGAGCATTGAGCAACTTTAGCGATGACTCCCGGGGTCTTCAGACAAGTTGAGAAGAAGAAGAAGAAGAAGAAGAAGAAGAAGAAGAAGAAGAAGAAGAAGAAGAAGAAGAAGAAGAAGAAGAAGAAGAAGAAGAAGAAGAAGAAGAAGAAGAAGAAGAAGAAAAAGAAGAAGATATTGTATCTCCCAAAGTGAAGCAATAAAGCTAAAGTATGCCGTAATGGCTTCAAAAAACAAAAACAAAAACAATTAATCCAGCTTTAAGATTGAATAACCCGGACACGACATCCATTATAAGTGTTTCAAAACCTATGCCATTTATAGAAACAAGTCAAGTATCGTACATTTAGTAGATCAACTACTTAGTAGTTTGAAACAGAAACCGTTAGTCAGCTAAGATTAAGAAAGACAGGGCGGAAACAGCTGCCTCATTGTTGGTCACGTTTTTGAGACCCCACCAGGCAACTTTTCCACTGTTTACGTCGTTTGATCAGAGACTATGTTAAACCCCTGATGTCAGGAATTGATCACGTGATACTATTAGGGGCGTGGCGCGGGGCGAAGCATATGCGCCCTGACCGTTATCATGACGCCGAGTCTAAATATAGCTGAACTTGTTGTGCCAGCATGGGCTGTGAACGTTTTTTGGTTGCCATATAAACAGGAAGTGTGGATTACGAAAACGAAACAAATAACTGTTGTTTTATTTTAATAATGAGGGATTTTCAGGATCCGCGGTGGCAGTGTTTATAGCGCTTGCCTGCGAAGACAGTGGTCGGGTTTACATTACCAGCAAAGATAGGCTTATTTTTTTACCGACCAGAACTGTTGGTATTGACACAATCTCATAAAACGGGCAATAGACAATTTGAATAACGAAGCCACAAATTATAGGGCACTTCATTTTTAATTCACCGCAAACAATCTGCGTAGTTATTTTTAGCACTGACCTAGATCTTGTGGGATCGTTGATTTTCAGAATAAGGATATTGGGATTCATTTCGTGGTCAGTCGACAAGTGTGTTTGCAGCAAGTTGTACCCAAAACCGCATGTCATTGTTTTCGCAAAGTGTCCCCCAGATACATCAAAGAAGAGCGCAGACATATGGGACATACACAAGATAAGACGAGTAGCACAAGATATGGATACACACTCCGACGACAGTGAGGGCCCTTCGAGCCCAGAAACATGTATTGCATCCATTGATTGGTCTAGCAGTCCACCACACACTCAACCAGAAGTGATCGACAACACATTCAATTTATATGATTCTTTATTTCAATAAATCATTGGCACCTTTCCGTCTTGACAGACGATAGTTTGGTACATTGTGCTTTAAAAAAGGCTTAATAACTACGATCCATGGCGGTGGCGAGTGTGGCTGGTAAGGCCAATTCTTGCTGCAAATGTTTGCCCACAGTAGGTGCATGTGAAAACATGGTCATTTCCACCATTTTGCACCATCTTACGTCTCTCATGCTCTGTGTGTGCTTTATCTGCAATCATTTTCTCCTTTGTCTTTATTCCGTTTCTGATAGTTGTCCTCCATGCAACACGTTCAGCGGCGTCGTGCTCCCAATGTGCATTATCAATGCCTGTATCAATCATGTCCCGCTTACACACATCTTTGTATCGTAGTAGAGGCCGACCCTGAGATCTCCTACCCGTCTGTAATTCACCAAAAAAGATGTCCTTTGGTATTCTACCATCATCCATCCTCCTAACGTGTCCTATCCATCTAAGTCTACGAAGACTGAGCATGGAATACACCGTCACACAACCTGATCTTTCCAATACTTCAGTATTTGTGATTTTGTCTTGCCACTTAATACCAAGTATTCTTCGCAGACACCGCATATGAAAGCTGTTTAAACGTTTCTCTTGGCGTGAGTAAGTTGTCCAGGTTTCACTGCCATAAAGAAGAGTACTAAGGACACAGGCTTGGTAGACGAGGACTTTTGTTTTGGCAGTAAGCTTCCTGTTCTCCCAGACTCTTTTTGCTAACATGTTCATTGTTGTTGCTGCTTTGCCAATCCTGATGTTGATTTCCTGATCGAGGGATAATTTGCTATTTACCTCTGATCCTAGATATGTAAAATGGTCTACTATCTCCAGTTCGGCGTCATCAATAAAGATTGATGGTACACCATGTGCACCTTGTGACATAATCTGTGTCTTCTTTTTGTTAATTGTTAAACCAAATTCAGAACAAGCATTGGAGAATGCAGATAGTAGATGTTGTAATTCTTCCTCAGAGTGGGTCGTAATCGCAGCATCATCCGCAAAAAGCAACTCTCTGATTAGTACCCTGCTAATTTTGGTCTTGGCCTTCAATCTCTGAGCATTATAGAGGCCACCATCTGAGCGTGAGTGAATGTATATACCATCATCCTGATCACGAAAGGCATATTTCAGTAGAAGTGAAAAGTATATCCCAAAGAGGGTGGGGGCTAGCACACAGCCTTGCTTAACTCCACTCTTGATTTCAAACTCTTCTGAAGTTGAGCCATCAAACTTGATTATACCCTTCATGCCTGTGTGAAACGATTCCACAATGGACAGAAGAGTTGGTGGGCAGCCAATCTTCTTTAGTGCTTTGAACAGACCCTCACGACTGACCAAATCGAATGCCTTTGTGAGGTCGATGAAGGCAATAAACAGTGGCTGATTTTGTTCCCGGCATTTTTCTTGCATCTGTCGCAATGAGAATATCATATCAATGGTAGACCGGTTCTGACGGAAGCCACACTGTGATTCGGGGTAGACTTGATCTCCCAGGACTTGAAGTCTGTGCAGGACAATTCTGGCAAATACTTTCCCAACAATACACAGAAGTGAGATACCCCTATAGTTGTTACAGTCGCTCCGATCTCCCTTGTTCTTGTACAGCGTTATGATGTTTGAATCTTTGAAATCCTGTGGGACTTGTCCTTCTCGCCAGCATAGCTCTATTAGCTGGTGGATCTGTAGAGCGAGTGTGTCTTGCCCACTCCTGATCACCTCTATTGGAATCCCATCCTTACCTGGAGCCTTGCCAGATGCAAGCTCATTTATAGCACACTTAACTTCTGTTATAGTGGGAAGTGTGTCCAGGTGGTCAAGAGTTGGCAGGGTCTCTATGGCGTTGAGGGCATCATCTGCTAGCTTGGTCTCACTTGAGTAAAGCTCTAAATAGTGCTCGACCCATCTATCCATCTGCTGTTTCTTATCAGTGATGATTTCTCCAGTCAAGGTTTTCAGCGGTGCACTTCTTTTGATCATTGGACCACATGCTTTCTTTATCCCTTCATACATGCTTCTGATGTTTCCCTTATCACTTGCGATTTGAATGGACTCACATAGCTTGATCCAATAGTCATTTGCACACTGCCTGGCAGCCTTTTGTACATCTTTCCTTGCTTGCTTCAGCTCACTCAGAGTGTTACGCGTTGGTCTTTCCTTGTTTCTTAAGAGAGCTATCTTCTTTTTATCAATCAAGGGTTGCAGTATCTGGCTGTTTGCCGCAAACCAGTCCTGCCTCTTATGATCCACAGTGCCGAAAAACCCTACCGCTGTTTTATAAATAGTTTCCTTAAGTTTACTCCATTTATCATTTACTATACAATTTTCTGATGTATCATTGAAAGCGTCTTCAAGTTGCTGTTGAAATTCAAAGCACTTTCCAGGATCGTGAGTGTTAGTAATATTAATCCTGGGGCTAGACTTATGTTTAGCTGTGTAGATTCTCTTTGGTCTCAGTCTAACCCTTGCAACAACCAAAGAATGATCTGTATCACAGTCAGCACTGTGGTAACTTCGAGTTAATGATGTATGGTTCAGATGTTGTCTCCGTGTGATAATGAAGTCCAGCTGATGCCAATGGCCGGATCTTGGGTGTTTCCATGTGACCTTATGCATCTCTTTTGTTTTAAAAAAGGAGTTTGTAATACATAGGTCATTTCTAGTGCAATGCTCCAGCAGCCTTTGCCCATTATCATTCATGCGACCGATGTTTGTATTTTCCAAGGCACACTGGCCATGAACTCGAGTCCTTGCCCACACGAGCATTGAAATCACCGAGCATATAAATGTAGTCGGATTTTGGAACTGCCTTGATCGCAGAGTCTAGCTGCTCATAGAACATATCCTTCACATCATCAGAGGAAGCGAGTGTCGGTGCATATGCAGTGAGAATGGTGGCAAATCCACAGGAGGTTGCCAAGCGCAGTGATTATAATCTTTCATTACCTCCAGCTGGGATATCAATCATTCCCAGTAGCGAATTCTTCACTGCAAAGTCCACACCATGTTGCCTTTTTTCTGCCTGCCCTCTTCCCTTCCAAAAAAAGGTGTAATTGTTTTCCCTGAGTGACCCTTCCTCAGCGAGGCGAGTCTCCTGCAGGCCAGCAATATCAATGTTAAGACGATCGAGTTCAGCATCAATCACAGCCGTTTTTCTCACATCGTCAATATTTGTCAAGTCAGTGGAAATAAATTCAAAAATCAGTTCAATAAATACATTACACAATAGCAATTGTTTGCCTTCTACTTGCGAAAGCAATAAGTTGCACAGTACATCAACACACCATATACCCACTATGGAATCAGAACTGATGTCACGTGATATCCAGGGACCTACATGATTTCCTTTATTTGTGGTGAATTAAAAATAAAGTACCAACAAAAGATTTCACGATTTATTGTCTGGCATATTTCGCTGCATCTCGTTGGATACAAACCGCAGAGTTTACACAACATAAACTAAAGTAAGTAGATAAATCCTTCAATCTGAAAGATACAACAGATACATTAACACAGTAATTTGAATAGTCTACCGCGGCAATTTTTAACTGACTATCATGTCCTTTTGTGTGCGCAAAGTTGATTTTTGTAAATGAATGGAGATTGCCTCTGCAATTTTAAATGATAAGATTATTTTAAACCGACCAGTATCGTTCAGGTCTTGACACAAACTAATAAAAATGGTAATAGACAATTTCAAAACGCTATGGAAGATTTAAGGGAAAGAAAGACAGCGAGGATGAGAACTGGCATCACCACCTCATATGCATGATCTAGAATGGTGAAGGTATAATAATTCACACCTATATGGCAGTATTTGCTATGGGACTGTCTTCACTTACGGTGTGGTTTTGGTGTATAATAAGTCAGATGTGCTGGGGCACTTTGGGGTCGTGTGTATACTGCGGAAGAACAAATAGATCATTAGGCCTGAAGAGAAGGGGATGACCCGAGGATCTGGCCGACACTCAGGACACTGAGGAAAAGCCAGACAAACATATAATCAGACTGTAATGGATCACTTTAGTATTGAGCCTCCTCGCTGGATGTTGAAGATTAAGGACGGAACACGAATGGGAATATCCTGAATGCTGTGATGCCGGTTCTTTTCTCAACACAACCCAACTCAACACAACCCAACTCAACTCAACCCAACTCTTGGAGCTCAAGCCAACGAACACAAGCAAGTAAGCAACTCAACTCTACATGTGAGGAAACGGTCACCAGCCGAAACCTAACCCCAACCAGTCAGTATATCCAATGTTGAACCTTAACCTGGGTACATAATAATAAACCTCTCCTCAGATGGCAAGTATCAGTACTGGTCATGCATACCCCGTTGATTTCGTTGCTAGAAGAGGGGAAGTTCAGCTCTGCAAATGAGTCTCCATGGGACTAGCGCTTTGGAAGCGGGTCGGGAGAAAGTCTCGACAAGTACATTTGTAATAGACGAGTCACAATGAGGTACATTTGTAATAGAATTGTCATAATGAGGTACATTTGTAATAGAAGTGTCACAATAAAGTACATTTGTAATAGAAGTGTCACAATGAGGTACATTTGAATAGAAGTGTCACAATGAGGACATTTGTAATGGAACTGTCACAATGAGGTACATTTGTAATAGAAGTATCACAATGATGAACATTAGTAACAGAACTGTCACAAAGTGGTACACTTGTGATATAACTGTCACAATGAGGTACATTTTATAACAGAACTGTACGTTTGTAATAGAACAGTCACATTGAGGTACATTTGTAACTGGACAGCAACAGTGAGGTATATTTGTAATTGGACAGTCACAATTATGTACATTTTAAATAGAATTGTTACAATGTAACATCTGTAATGGGACAGTCACAGTGAAACATTTGTAATTGGAAAGTCACAATTACAATGAGAGAAGTACATCTGTAATGGGACAGTCACAATGAGAGAAGTACATCTGTAATGGATCAATGAGGTACATTGAGGTGAACAGTACTCACAGTGGGTTAACGAATAACAATAATGACTACTAAGAAAAGTAATAATGCACAATAGTTTCAGTGTAATGATACTAAACCGGGAAAGATAGACATAAATACGGACACTTTCAGACTGAGAAAGACGGAGCGAATTCTGGGCTTGTCTACACCAGCTGCACTCAAATAGATGCAAACCCTGCCGAGAATCGAAAACGATCGAAATGCCATTGCATCGGACTTAAGAATGAAAACTCGATCGTGTATAAAAAAGTTTTAAAAACTCACAAACCAATAAACAAAAGTCGGGATGTTAGGTTCTCTGCCATTGGTCGTGCATACACGTGGTAAAGAACTCACAAACCAATCAACAGAGTCGGGATTTTAGGTTCTCTGCCATTGGTTGTGCACAATTGTGGTAAAGTACTCACAAACCAATCAACAGAGTCGGGATGTTAGGTTCTCTGCCATTGGTCGTACACACACGTGGTAAAGAACTTACAAACTAATCAACAGAGTTGGGATGTCAGGTTCTCTGCCATAGGTCGTGCACACATGTGGTAAAGAACTCACAAACCAACCAAGAGAGTCGGGATGTTAGGTTCTCTGCCATTGGTTGTGCACAATTGTGGTAAAGTACTCACAAACCAATCAACAGAGTCGGGATGTTAGGTTCTCTGCCATTGGTCATGCAAACATGTGGTAAAGAACTTACAAACCTAATCAACAGAGTCGGGATGTTAGGTTATCTGCCATTGGTCGTGCACACATGTGGTAGAGGAAGGTACAAGACTTTCTCCATGCCTTGAGGTGTATTTGATATATGGTGCTAGCTTATTTTTTAACTAATTCGGTGTCAAAACAAAAAGTAGAATTGGACCAAACATGGTACACAGTCAAATGAACAAGTATTGTAATGTTAGTCTTCGTTTACTGAGCATTGAAATTGCGGAAGATACCACGAAATAAAATAAATAACACGGTGACCCTAGTATGGAGATATATCGTCCTTCTGTTCAAATTTGAGGTCACATATGGCGATATATAAACCGACGGCACTGCATCAGGTAATATGAAATTTAAAAAAAAAAAACGGTGTTACTAAAATTAGTACCCGGAAACACTGACGTCAAAGGCAGTCAGCGTGATACTTACCACGTGACACGTTGAGTGCCGATTGGTTTCTAAAACTATGAAAGGTTATGACTACAGCAGGATATACTAATGTGAACATAGAAACAACAAACAGTGTGTTGCAAGATTTATTGCCTGGCATTTTTCGCTGCATCTTGTCAGGTGCACACTGCAGAGGTATATATCAAATCAAGTGAATAAACGATTGCCTGAAAGAGGCTAATGAAACTAGAACATTATATACAACAATAAGAAAGAGACAAACAGCTTTATTTGGTCATGTAATCAGAAGAGAGGCATTGGAGAACATCATGACGACTTGAAAGTTATATGTTCAGCTATTCTATTTGCTAATTGACTTTCCGTTCTACCTATGTAAAGTGTCGGGCATTTACACTCATCATCATCAAGTGCCGTGCCGGCTGGCGTAGGCGTTCATGGCTCTCCACAGATTTCGGTCTTTGGTGTTCTGGATCAACTCTGCTGATGATATTCCTCCATGCCACCGTCTCAGTCCGTCCAGCATCATTTCTCTTGGTCTGCCTCTGCCTCTCTTCCCCTCGATCTTTCCAGTTGTCACGATGTTCTCCAACGCCTCTCTTCTCATCACATGACCAAAGAAAGATGTTTGTCTCTTTCTTATTGTTGTATATAGTGTTCTAGTTTCGTTAGCCTCTTTCAGGCAATCGTTGTTAGTTACTCTGGCAGTCCAAGGAATTCGCAACATTCGTCTTAAAAACCACATCTCTGTTGCTTCTAAGTTCTTCCTAATTTGTTTATTTACATTCCAAGATTCGCTGCCATACAGCAAAACTGGTTCTATATAGCATTTTAGTACTCTCTTTCTTACATTCATTGATAGCGACTTATTGCATAAGATACTCTTCATTTTCTGAAATGCTGTCTTTGCCTGCCCTATTCTGCTCTTAATCTCTTTTGTACATCTTCCATCTGATGTTATAAGTGCCCCTAGGTATTTAAAATTATCCACTTGGTTGAGAATTTCCCCTTCTATTTCTATGTCACATTTTGGCGTCCCCATTTTCTTTGATATCACCATTGTTACTGTTTTCTTGATATTCAAGGACAGTCCTTTCTGTGCACTCTCTGTTACTACACTGTCCAACAATTGTTGTAGGTCTGTTGCATTATCCGCTACCAATACTGTGTCATCTGCATAGCGTATATTGTTTATATTATATCCTCCGATTAGTATTCCTGGCTTCTCTTTGATCTCTCTCATTATTACTTCGCTATACAGGGAGAAGAGATCGGGTGACAAGACACACCCCTGTCGTACTCCTAGCTTTATCTGTTCGTAACTACCCTCTTTATTTCCCATTTTAATTGCTGCTACTTGGTTCCAGTATATATCCTTTATTATTCTTACATCTTTCCCATCAATGTTGATATCTTCCAACATTTTAATCACTAGAATTTACACTAGAATAATAAATAAAATAAAAAATAAAAAACATAAAGTAATACTCAATAAATAAATAATAATTTATAATCGTTTCCTTCTTAGGGTTAATGATGCGATAGAGCCATTATATTTTGTAGGTCTGAATGCATGGATGATTATGGGGCCAATCTTTAATTCATTTTCGTAGGCGAGGGGCCCAGGAATCGAACCCACGCCCGCCATTGCGCTCTGCATTACCAGCGCAGCTCGGTACCAGTTTTGCTAGCGCGCTTGCTGCGCAGCAGGATATGACTATTAAAACTGACACAAACAAAAAAAAGCTCGTCAAGATCCGGTGGAGAAAAAAAAAGACAAGCACAAACATTTAGACCTGACAAGGATCTCAGATGAGGTGAAACGTACCCACAGTAGGATCATGAATAACAATAATGACGACAAAGAAAAGTAATAATACGCAATAGTTTCGGTGTAATGATGCCAAATCGGGAAAGGGAGACATCATTATGGATACTATCAGGCCTAGAAAGAAAGAGTCAGTTGCAGGCTTTTCTATGGACGTGACGACACGAGGGAGAGACTGACCAACACTAAATTAACAGGAAACAAGATAAACATTGGTAAACTCTGGCATCCATAACACATCTGCGAACACACACGATAGTGATAATTAAGTGGCTCTGCATTGTCAGTCTAACCAAACTGTTCTAATAACATGATATTACTATTTGTATAATATTACTTAACGTAGAAGTTACGCATCCGTTCTTTAACATACAGCCCCCTCCCTTACTCCATAAAATATGGTTATGCTTAATTGTTCATATACTGTTTGTTATAATTCACAATATATGTTCTTATTTGTCTTGTCTGTGCTGTTCTTGCCAAAGGTTGTTATATTGGAAACGTCGGACATATGTGGCGTATGTTACAGTATTTATTATTACTTTTCGTAATCGTTATATTATTGTTAATTAATTTGGTTATTTCGGGATTTGAATTTAAAATATTGAGCACAACCCACTACTGGCAACGCTGATCGTATTCTGGTATGAACCTAAGGCCTATCCACGTCAATATGGAAGCACTATACTCGAGTTTCGCCCTCGTTTGAGCTCGTCAGTAGTGCATATCCCTGACAGGATCCGGAATATTATTGTTAACCATTGTTCCATTGTTATTTCTGCTCATCTGGCTTGTAAACCCCTGTTATATGTGTACATGTTTTTATGTGAGTTGTTTCTCCGCAACATCTTAGCTTACTTTTGTCTTTCATTGTATATTGCCACATCCTTCTGCAGTCACGATCTGTCATATTTTCACAGGCCAATCGGCACCTCGATGTCCCCTCGGCTGACCTAATTTCCCATGTCATTTCCTGGTAATAATTTTACCCTGCGTTGACCTGGGAGCGACCTATCCTTAAAGACAATAATAGTCTCGATAGGGATTCTTCTTCCACTTCTTCTTCAGCGTTCATCCGGAGACATTTTTCGGACGTGAATGTGATGTGCCTGTTTACAACAGGGCTGCGTTCTTGCGCCGTTAGGGCCGACACATCCGACATCTGCGAGCATTTGTTGACTGGGTTAACATTCCCGGGGATAGGGAATCGAATACCAGACCAGCAGACTGGCGTGTTGGCAACTGCACCACCGCAGCCCCCCCCCCAACAATGGTTAGTTAGCTGTATATCTTTTACAGGACGTCGCAGTCAATCCCAGCATTTTTGGCTGTTTGTGATTTCATCGAAAGTTTACGTTCACTAGTTTGCAATAGCTTTCTGAACGACCGGCACTCATACTATTGTATGACAACCAACGTTAGACTATCTGCTTCCAAACTGAATGCAGATGTGTTTCGAACGGGGTATGCGTGATTACGAATTGGGTATGTAACGCCTACGCCGCAGTGCGCGCTGAAAACACTGGTACATACTTTAATTACCTGTTTGATAACCTGAATCGACGTCATAAGGCATAGGTAACAACCCACTCATGCTTGATCCTCGTCCGTACGCGTAGGATCACACGAATGCTGCCTGTACTCGCAGCCAGCTGGTTGTGGATACGCCTACGTTGTCCTCTCTCTCCTACGATCTTGGTTGCAAGTGCCACACCGACATCCGGTAAGTCTGATGCGTTGTTTCAGCAACCTGTTATTTATGGCTGGCATTATTCGCCCATTCGTCATTCCCACCATCCTTGCAATTTTATCATTGAAAGCAGAATATGAACCTTTTCATTACCATGGTCTCTTGCCTGACACTTCTTGTTCTTCTACTTTTTTCTTCTTCTTCTTTTTCGTCGTCGTTCGTCTGATATTTTTTCTTTTTAATTTGAACTTTGGACGTGGGACGGACGGACGGACGGACGGACGGACGGACACAAAGATGGACAGACAGACAGACAGACAGATAGACAGACAGACAGACAGACAGACAGACAGACAGACAGACAGGCAGGCAGGCAGGCAGGCAGGCAGGCAGGCAGGCAGACAGATCCATCCATCATGTACCATGCCGATAAGCTTGGGCGGTCATGTTTTGCAATCTCACTCGATCACCAGAGTCGTATATCAGCTCTGTTTTTCTGTCTCGACCATGCCACGTGGCTAAGCCATCCAGGTATTTACTTATTGGTCTTCCCCTTGGCCTCTTCCCTTCGATCTTGCAAGTTGTCACCAAGTTCTCCAATTTATTTCTTCTCATAACATGCCCAAAAAATTTTGACTGTCTACGTCTAATGTCTCTAATTAGTTTACGATCTTCATTTGTTTACTGTAGGACTTGTTCATTGGTTTTTCTGTCTGTCCATGGTATTCTTTGCATTTTCCTCATAAACCACATTTCTACAGCCATCAGATGTTTTTTCAGCTTGACTGCTCATTGTCCACGCTTCACATCCATATAAAAGTACAGGTTCTGTGTATCACTTCAACACTCTTTTTCTCGTTTCAATTGATATCTTTTTATTGGTCAGTATGATTTTCATCTTGCAAAAGGCTACCTTCGCCATGGCAGAAATGGCAATTTCTATTCTCTTCGAGGCATCTCCCATCAGATATTATGACTGTTCCGAGATAGCTGTACCGATTCACTTATTTAAGAATATGTCCATTTACTTGTATATTACATTGTGGTATTTCTTCCTTCCTAGTGACGACCATAATCTGTGCCTTCTTACAATTCAATTCTAACCCTTATTGTTCACTGTGTGCAACAACCACATCTACTAAATGTTGCAGGTCCTGTTCATTGTCTGCAATCAAGAATGTATCATCTGCATATCTAATGTTATTGATGTATTGATGTTATTCTGAAAATATTTTCACTGTACACAGACAGACAGACAGACAGACAGACAGACAGACAGACAGACAGACAGACAGACAGACAGACAGACAGACAGACAGACAGACAGACAGACAGACAGACAGACAGACAGACAGACAGACAGACAGACAGACAGACAGACAGACAGACAGACAGACAGACAGACAGACAGACAGACAGACAGACAGACAGACAGACAGACAGACAGACAGACAGACAGACAGACAGACAGACAGACAGACAGACAGACAGACAGACAGACAGACAGACAGACAGACAGACAGACAGACAGACAGACAGACAGACAGACAGACAGACAGGTAGATAGATAGATAGATAGATAGATAGATAGATAGATAGATAGATAGATAGATAGATAGATAGATAGATAGATAGATAGATAGATGGATGGATGGATGGATGGATGGAGACAGACAGACAGACAGGCAGGCGGACGGATGGACGGACGGAGGGAGGGAGGGAGGGTGGGAGGGACGGACAGACAGACAGACAGACAGACAGACAGACAGATAGGTAGATAGATAGATAGATAGATAGATAGATAGATAGATAGATAGATAGATAGATAGATAGATAGATAGATAGATAGATAGATAGATAGATAGATAGATAGATAGATAGATAGATAGATAGATAGATAGATTAGACACGAACACACTTGACAGACAGACAGACAGACAGACAGACAGACAGAGAAGTAGACAGACAGACAGACAGACAGACAGACAGACAGACAGACAGACAGACAGACAGACAGACAGACAGAGAACGAGAGATTGAAAAAGAGAGAGATGGTTAATTACACTGAACGACAGTGTTTTCTTCACCCAGAGTCTTGGCGAGAGCGTGGGAGGACAGGCTAATGACATTTATAGTACAATGAGGATTAGTAAGGGTGGGAGTGACACTCCTTTCACATGCTTGTGGGATGGAGTTCGTGACAAGAACATAAGAAAGGGTACATGGTGACGTGTGGGTATATGGGAGAGGGGGGAGGGTAAGAAATGGAGCGAAAGTGAGACCAGGATAGAGAAAGGCAGACCTACAGACAAAACTAAAGAGGCGAAGAGAGCATGGACGATACCAATGGACAGCTTTTCTTTGTTTTTACAGCAATCTTAATGTGCAATGATGTACAGACCAGAGGGAAGCAGAGGACGAGGCCGACCACGTAAACGATGAACGCAGGGAATAACGGAGTCCATGGGAATATCGATACACGAAGCTCATAAGCGGGCACTCTCCCGCTGTTAATACTTCACCTCGACACCGCAAGGTACAAGAGGAACATAATGAGATTAGATGAGATGAGCAATCTTAATCCTTAGTCGCAGATAACTTTGTTACACAGATACACTCACTCACTCACTCACTCACTCACTCACTCACTCACTCACTCTCTCACTCACTCACTCACTCACACCCACACATACCCACATACACACAGCCTCTCTCTTCATCTCTTGCTCTCTCTCTCTTTCTCTCTACTCTCTCCTCCTCCTCGCTTCCTCATCATCTCTATTTCACTCTATTTCTCTCTACCCCCTCCTCCTTTCTCTCTCCCTCACTCTGTCTCTACCCCTCCTCCTTTCTCTCTCTCACTCTGATTCTAACCCCTCTTCCAATCTCTCTCCCTCTTGTTCTCTCTACTCCCTCCTCATCTCTCTCTCTTTCTGTCTATTCTCTCCTCTCTCCTTCTCTCTACTCCCTCTACTCTCTCTATACCCCTTCTCCTCTCTCTCCCTCACTCTCTCTACCCCCTCTTATCTCTGTATACTCCTTCTTCTCTCTCCCACTCTCTCTACTCCCTACTCCCTACTCCCACTCTCTTTCTCTCTATTCTGTCCTCTCCTCCCTCTCTCAGCTACCTCCTCTATATACTCTCGTCTCCTCTCCCTCTCCCTCTCTCTCTCTCTCTCTCTCTCTCTCTCTCTACTCCATCCTCCTCTATCTGTAAAGTTGTCTAAGAGATGTGGTAGCCAGCCTCACAGCAACCCTCCTTGGTCGACTCGTACGGCATTCATGGCAGGCTACAGTGCTAGTACTCATTGTTTCCCCTATAGGCCCCGCAAACTCACAGTTGACACACATGCACACTCAGTTAGTCACCTCTGATATTTGTCCATCAAGAATGATGATGACCATTCATTTCATCCAGTGGGATTGAAAGATTGGATCCGTGAGTTCTAAGATGGCCGATAAGGTCTATTTTGGCTTGAAATGTTCAAAAACCTCCAAAATTCACATTGGCATTGTCACCAGCAAAAGCAACACATTTGGAGAACAAATCATGTTTTTTGGAGCGTTCTCAAAATAGACTGTGATATAGTTTCTGAGGTTTCATTTGGTGTGTTGTCTAACTCGAGAATCTTAGTTTGGATTCCACCTGCTTTCCAGTCAAAGTACTGAACAATGATCAGAAATATTTTCTGCGAACCGTGATTGCTAGCATCTGTCGAAAGACCGAAACATGAAATACCACTTAAAGATTTATCCAGTTCATCAACAGTGTGGGGGGGCCAATCACCTGGTTTATTATTGCTTCAGTCTTTGTTTTTGCACAAGCAATATTTTTAGCAATTTCTGAACCTTCAAATAATGTGCGCATCAAACCAGCTGCGCAGGTCATCGAGTTATAAGACTGATGATGACAAACTGTATGAAATGCCAAAGTTGCTTCAGCCGTATGCTCTTTAAGCAACACATTTGAGTACTTAGGCTTTAAAAAAAAAGACGTCAGTGTGCTAGATGACACGGAATCTTTGATTAGGTTTCTATGTCTCTCACTGTCAACATGGCGCTCCAAGTCAGTAGTTCCTTTGTTGGCAACGGACAAGTAACTATCGCAAATCGTACACTTTGCCTCATTCTCGTTGCGTCCTTCAACGAAGCATGGAAACTTATTTTTCATAGTGGTCGAGAATTTGCATTTTCTCTTTGTAAAGGCCATTTTCATAAACATAGACGGCAAAAATTACAAATTTAAAAAAAAACATGTTAAGTGGCTCTGCTACCGGAACCGTAAATAACATTAACATTTTGACCATAGAGACTACAGCATTGTTAGTGTTGCCGAATAGAGCAGCAGTTAGATTCAAATTATACAAATAATTGATTTTTCACATTTGGTATAAATAGGAAAATTAAATAAATATTATTAAGCAATGGGTTTTAATAAAGAATGTAAACTCACGGTAGAGTGTAGATACATTGTAAGTTGTAACAACAATACATACAAAAATGATAACATAAAATATTTTTATAAGCCGGACATTTTAAAGGTTTTTAGCTTTGCCTGCCGGATTGAGGACACTAGACTAAAAAGGAGGACATGTCCTCTCTTTGCCGGACGTCTGGCAACCCTATTTTAGTGAGATCTTCAGAGCGTCTTTAACACACTTCAACCACCTTGGGAGCGTTTACCACACCGCAGCTCGCCGTAAAAGCTTACTCACGTCTACAGACACACGAGATCACATCCTCAACACATAGTACTGTAGGACACATAGTACTGTAGGACACATTGTACTGTAGGACACATAGTACTGTAGGACACATAGTACTGTAGGAAACATTGTACTGTAGGTCACATAGTACTGTAGGTCACATAGTACTGTAGGACACATTGTACTGTAGGACACATTGTACTGTAGGACACATTGTACTGTAGGGCACATAGTACTGTAGGACACATTGTACTGTAGGACACATTGTACTGTAGGTCATATAGTACTGTAGGTCACATAGAACTGTAGGACACATTGTACTGTAGGACACATTGTACTGTAGGACACATAGTACTGTAGGACACATAGTACTGTAGGTCACTGTCACAGTGTTGGATCTCTAGGGGATCTGAACTCGGGCTCAAACAGGCAACAATAACTCCGTTAAATATAATATAGCAACATTTATTGAACGTAGGTATACAGTGCGTTGGCGCTGTGGGTTTTAACAAGCCCGCACTGATGAGTTGCATATCATAGAGGTTTAACATCACACATGATTATAACAAACATTCTAAGCAAACTATCTAGCATATGTCTATGACCCTAAATACACATGGGTCTGAACTCTTAAGTCCCTCTAAGGCAGGCCCTGTTGCCTCTCCGATGTCCCGTCTGTCTCTGCCGGTTCACACGTGTCGCAATCCGACACGGGTGGTAACTCTGTCCGAGTTCCTCGTGGACCCCGCAATAGGCGGGCCACATCAGTGTCCACGGGACAGTGGACTCACTGACCAGTCCTTCGAGAAGGCTCTGGATTACTCTGGCCTTCGAGTGTCTTACTTCTTTCCCTTGGGCGGGAGTTGTAGCCCTTTGCCAGTGTCTATTAACTTATGTTGGTTTACCGTATAATGTGAAGCTGTGACAGGAGTCCCCCTCTCCCCCCTGATTTGATGGGTTGTTATAAGGTAATTAGTTCTGTACTAATTCTGTCACAGAATCACATAAAGTCGGTGTTTGTAGTTTGGTGGACAGTAACTTGGTAACCTACATATTGGCATCAACACTCATGTATTCTCCCATACACCACTTCTCTGATTTGCTGAAGAGGTCTCTCTCTCTCCTGTGCCCTTAAAAATGCTTATCTGACCGAAGTTACGTGACGTTTCCTAGTTGTTTCTACAACCCGTCCTTCTCAAAGTATCCTACTGATACCAAGATAATTAACCTCTGTATTAGAGAGGATTAACAAGACAAAAGTCTTGGCTAATTAAGTACACCTGCAAATCTTGTTCTGTGTGTGCATTTCAATACACTTTTACTCTCGTATGTTGTATAATGCTGAATATGTAGTTACGCTGTTATTTTATCCCATCTGACTACATGTGTCCCTGTTGGCTTGTTAGTGTGTTGACTAATAAGTTGCTGCTTCTAATAAAGTGACTGTATTTTAATTGATAGTGTTGAGTTTTGAGTTTTGTGTAAAGTGTGTGCTGAATGTGTGGCTTATCTCCAAGCGTCACGAGTTGGGATATCCTTAATCATGAATTACCCCAATGTGTGTAATGCATGATCAGGCATTCCAAGCAATGGCGCTTAGATGTAGTATCCTAAATACTAAACATGTATCAACAATTTAGACAAGTAATACAATTTACATGAAAGACGCAGACAAATTAAAATAAATACGTTTTGCGTACAATTTGTCCGCTCAGTATATCGCTCTCTCATTTAATTCATTCACCCTGTCATTATCACATCTTTCATTCAAAATAGTATTTGGTTAAAATATATAAGTAAAGTTGAGGTAAGTGTTATTGCCCTTAGAAAAAACGGAATAGGCGATATGTTCCCTTTAAGATAATACGTACTTTTTGTACGATGACTCAAAAATGGTTTATAATTTACATAGAGAAAATTGCATAGAAAGAATATTTCGCCTATGAGTGGAAATACCTGTAATATTATGGTAGAAAATGTACAAATTACAGGTTGACCTATTTTATATACATAATTCAATACAAATATAATACATATTCAATACTAAATTAATTAATTAACTAAGTAACTAAATCCAACGATGATGTGCGCGTTGTCCTCCTGTTGTCAGCGTGTCGTGCCATGAATGTTAACAGTTAGTATGGCTGTCTCTTGAGTGTTGTAATCGACGTAGTTCTGTTTCGGCTGTTTGCAAAGTCTCTTAGCAACAGCAGGTATGGAATGTTCTCAATGTCGAGTATAAAGTGTTCTTAATGCCTTCATGATCAATGTCAGTTCACTGGTTGAAATCATTTCACAGATAATGTCTCTCGCTCGGATTGTTCCTAGAATTTTGGTAATTGGTAGTATAGTTCTCAAAGTTTCACGTTCGTGGGTGTTATACGTAACCTATTCACTGGGGTGTTATTACTTTTAAATGAAAGTTATCTAGCAGGTGTAGAGTTACACTGTTCTATGCCACAGAATAAAATATCACAGTTTCTGGTATGGCGAATGGTTAATGTGCCTAATGTTATTCTGCTGGCGCATTCGTTTGCCGCGATAAAATATCAGCTATAATGTTATCGGTGCCTCTGATATGGCGGATTTCGAAGTCGAAATCTTGGAGAAGAAGACACCATCTTTGCAAACGATGGTTTTTCGGAACACCTTGCTTAAGCACCAACAATGGCGAGTTATCGGTGAGCACAACAAAATGGGAACCTAAGAGGAACTTAGATAATCTGAGCATACAAAATAATAGACTTAATGCCTCTAATTCCACCGTAGAATAATGGATCTCTGCCTTCTTCAGCTTACGGCTTACGTAGAGAATTGGGTGTCTCACTCCTTGCACTTCTTGCATTAAACATCCCCCAATTGCGATAGCACTCGAATCTGTGGTCAAAATAACGGGTAAATCTATGTTTGGTAATCGTAATACTGGTGGATTAGAAAAAATGCATTTCAATCTGCATATTGCATCCTCTAAGCGGGTAAAACAATGTGGCGGGAGCGTTCTTGAGACCAAATGGAAGATATCTCCATTCGTACAAACCAAGAGGTGTTGCGAATGCTGTTATATGTCTAGAAGAAGGGTGTAGTGGTACTTGCCAATAACCTTTCGCTAAATCAACCTTCGAAAATAAGGATGATTGAGACATATTCAAAATGAGGTCTTCACAGCTGTTCATTGGCTCCGCATCTGTTGTGGTTATCGTATTTAACCTTCTATAGTCTATGCACAAACGAATCGTTTGGTCCTTCTTTTTCACCAGGACAATCAGTGAAGAATATTGAGACATAGATTTCTGAATTATTCTATTTTTCTCTAAATCTAAAATTTCTTTGTCTAAATTTGCTCTATAATGCAGAGGAATAGAATATGGTCTACATTTGACCGGTGTCAGATCTGTCAACACAATTGAATGTGTTATTTTGTCAGTCCGTCCAGGTTTGTTAGAGAAGATAGATTTATAATCGTTAAGGAGAGACAAAATGTCTTGTCGCTGCTGTTGTGTCAAAGTGTCAGAGATTTGTATGTCCTTTATACTACCGTCGTCATTCATAATTGGTACTGGAATTTCAGTATTGTCTACGTCCGTCTGATTTATTACTGATGCTACTGTCTGTAAATTGTCCTCAATGTCATTGTCGTCGTCGTCGAGATTAATCGTTGTCAATATGTCGTCAAATTGGTCGTCGTTGTCGTTATCCCATATTGTCGGTACTGTAAATATGTCTTCGTCGTCTTTGTTGTCGTAAGAGTGCGTCGTTAACGATGCTTCGTTTGTCGAGGTGTCATTCAGTTGGGTAATTGTCGTTTCGTTTCTGTCATCTGTTATCTGCGTCTGCTTACTCGTGTCACTGTCCTCTCTAGCATAGTATGGTTTTAACATATTTACATGGAATATTTTCAACTTTCCATGCAAAGAAATTTGGTAATCAACTTCCGAAATTCTTCTCACAATTTTAAATGGTCCCTGCCAAGAGGTTGATAGTAAATCTCTCTTGTCAGGTAGCAATAGTAAAATATCCTGATCTGGTTTTAATACAATTGTTTTTGCACCTTTGTTGGCGTACTGTTCTTTTCCAAAATTAGTGATGGTAGTGTTTGGTGATACAATTTCTAGTGACTCCTGCAGTTGGTCGGTGTGGGTTTTGTGAGTTGTCTGTCGTGTTATTGCATTCGTGTGTTGTGTGTGTTGTTGCACATCTACAGGCTTGGTAATTTGTGGATCGTTGGCATCCTCAGTTCGAGGTTTTAAGTTGGTCGTATCACTGACAGATTTAACCGCCCCTGCATTATGCACCTCGGTGAATTCTTTTTGAATTACTTCATTGGTTGTCTCCCTTGTGCTTCTGGCAGTTTGAGACAAGCACGAGTGGTGTTTCTCTTTAGAATCGCTGTTTGGGTTCTGGATACCGTTTTTCTGCTCCCAATCTCTGATTTCCTTTTCAGAGCAAGATCGTATGTTGGGCAGATTCCCAAGTATAATTTCAGCGACAGGATTTTCTAGTACTGCGCACAATACTAGTCCTGATATGAACGGTGTGTGAATTTCGACAAGAGCAAGGGGGTATTTTTCGATGGTGCCTGCGAATGTGCGACAAGTTACGTATTTGTGTGTGTAGTCTTTGTCGTTGACTAATGTTTTCTTAATTCCACATAGCGTTGCACCGGAATCGCGGATTAATGTGCACTTTTTGTTATTTACAAACCCTGTTGAGAAATTTAGCTTGCCTGTAGATGATAAGGCAGGGTTGGCAATTTCATTAGAAATAGGGATCGTGTGGCCACATAGCAATGTTGTGTCAAGTTGGAATTTCCTACAGGTGTTACATTTGTCTGTAATGGTGTCAATAATACGCACTGTATTCCCTAGCTCACTCAAACTTTCATTCTGATTGTCACACTCATTCAGTTGTTCAATATCTTCATCTGAGGAAGTTTCAACTAGTGCAGCATTGGCCTGCTTCATTATCTTTCGCCCTTCACAAAAGCGTGAATAGTGCCCAAAGCTGGAACAAAAATAGCATTTGACCGCTCTCTGATACGAATTTCTCTTGTTCTTTTGCTTCTCCACTATCATTTGGAGATGATGTGGATAATTGGGTGATTTGTCACACATCGCGTACTCTTCGTGTGTCAGATGACAATATTGACACTTAACTGGCTTCCTGACATTCGAACGTGGTTTGAACTTGTTTTCAGTCGGTTTTGAGTATCTAGTTTTTACAACTGCTGCTGTTTCCTTTTGACTTAGGTTTAATTGGAAAATATCTCGGTTCGCTGTGAAAAATGCGTTCCCCTTTGTCTCTACTTCTTGGATACTTTTACAGTCCATTTGTTTCAAAAACTTAGCAAAAGGTGTTGGGATTGTACTAACTATTTTGTCAATAATAATGAGTTCTTTCAGTTTGTCATGGTTGTTGTTAGTTTTCGCTGAGTTAATCCACTTTGTGCAAACATCCTGAACTGTAGACACGTAGTCTATGAAGGTTTGGTTAGGTTGTGGGGATAATTTTGCGAATTGTTGTTGATACCCTGCTGTATCTAATGAGAAATGTTGGAGTATTCGTTGCTTTAAATAATCATAATCCTTTCTCATATCCTGTGGAACTGTCTCTATTACTTTTAAGGGTTCCAGAGCTAAGTTTCTCATTAAAATAAATGACCAATCTGTTTTTACGATCTTATGGTAGGACATTAGACACTCAAAATTTTCCAGGTATGCACTGATAGAATCTCCTGAGCAAAATGCTTTAACGAGGCCTTTATACTTGTTGTATTTTTGTTCCTCCTCCTTGCTTCTCAGTTTATTTACAGATATTTCTACGTTGGAATCAATCTCCATCTGCTTTAGTCTTATCTGTGTATCGGCATTTAATTGGGCTTGTTTGGCCGCCGCCTCAAGCTCTATTTGTTTCTCTTGAGCCTGCAATTGCATTTTCTTCTCTTCAGCTTGTAGTTGCATCTGCATCTTTTCCCGTTCTGATTGCATCTTTTTCTCTTCTGCCTCCATTTGCAGTTGTATCTTCTTCTCTTCTCTGTCTATCGCTCTTTCTTCTCGGGCAATGTTTTCTGAGTGCGTCTTCTGTGCCCATTCCGACAGTTTCTCCTCTTTATAACTTAATGTTTTACCTAACTCGATACATTTTTCTAATGTAGACATCTTGTCTTTTACTTGTTGGTAAATTTACTGAAGTTAAATCCCTTAGACAAATGTTGGGGAGTAGAAAATTTAGTTATCTCCCTTAATGTTTACATGAGCAAATACAAATACAAAGTTATGTTGGTTACAAGGTTATGAATATACATACAAATCAATGCAAAACAAAAATGTTACATGGATGGATGGTGATAAGTACCGCTTAGGGTTGCAATGGGCATGATATGAAACTTATCTTATATTCCCTGAACTTGCGAATGTTGTCTTGTTCTCTCGCCACTGTTGGATAGGTTACATAGGTTACATACACCACAATTCGCGGAACAATCTGCTCGTAGAATGAGAAAACATTAGTAACAGTCAAATGTCACAGTCATGTCAAATTTTATAGTATTAACATCATTGGGAGATTATCTGCAGAGGGACTAATACTAGTTCATTTCTAGATAGCTGCAAAGTTATTTAAACATGTTCAGTAATAAATTTGATATCATTTACTTAATTTTTTACTTGGCAATCAATAGCTGTCTGAACGTAAAGCTTGTGCCAAAACCGGAGTTTAGCCCCCAAAAAGCCTGTCACAGTGTTGGATCTCTAGGGGATCTGAACTCGGGCTCAAACAGGCAACAATAACTCCGTTAAATATAATATAGCAACATTTATTGAACGTAGGTATACAGTGCGTTGGCGCAGTGGGTTTTAACAAGCCCGCACTGATGAGTTGCATATCACAGAGGTTTAACATCACACATGATTATAACAAACATTCTAAGCAAACTATCTAGCATATGTCTATGACCCTAAATACACATGGGTCTGAACTCTTAAGTCCCTCTAAGGCAGGCCCTGTTGCCTCTCCGATGTCCCGTCTGTCTCTGCCGGTTCACACGTGTCGCAATCCGACACGTGTGGTAACTCTGTCCGAGTACCTCGTGGACCCCGCAATAGGCGGGCCACATCAGTGTCCACGGGACAGTGGACTCACTGACCAGTCCTTCGAGAAGGCTCTGGATTACTCTGGCCTTCGAGTGTCTTACTTCTTTCCCTTGGGCGGGAGTTGTAGCCCTTCGCCAGTGTCTATTAACTTATGTTGGTTTACCGTATAATGTGAGGCTGTGACAGTCACATAGTACTGTAGGACACATTGTACTGTAGGACACATTGTACTGTAGGACACATTGTACTGTAGGACACATTGTACTGTAGGACACATAGTACTGTAGGTCACATAGTACTGTAGGATACATAGTACTGTAGGACACATAGTACTGTAGGACACATAGTACTGTAGGTCACATAGTACTGTAGGACACATAGTACTGTAGGACACATAGTACTGTAGGACACATTGTACTGTAGGACACATAGTACTGTAGGACACATTGTACTGTAGGACACATTGTACTGTAGGACACATAGTACTGTAGGACACATTGTACTGTAGGTCACATAGTACTGTAGGACACATAGTACTGTAGGTCACATAGTACTGTAGGACACATAGTACTGTAGGACACATTGTACTGTAGGTCACATAGTACTGTAGGTCACATAGTACTGTAGGACACATAGTACTGTAGGACACATTGTACTGTAGGACACATAGTACTGTAGGACACATTGTACTGTAGGTCACACAGTACTGTAGGACACATAGTACTGTAGGACACATTGTACTGTAGGTCACATAGTACTGTAGGTCACATAGTACTGTAGGTCACATAGTACTGTAGGACACATAGTACTGTAGGACACATAGTACTGTAGGTCAAGTAAAGGACCATTTCACACGTCTTAAGGCATAGGGTATATGGTGCTACACCCACATTTCTATAGCCCAGTCCCAGTCGGCACTCGGTGGGTGGTGAGTCAGTACCACATCGGCCGTCTATATTACCCAAGACGTTCTTCGCACCCGCTGTAGGATGGGCCACTTTGGAGCTCAGATCAGTTTGGTAAAAATCGGAATTCGCCCAGCTGCGGATCGAACCCCTGTCCTCCTGGTCGGCAGTTGGGTGTCCAGCCACTACGCCACCGAGGTTGCCTCGACTTATAAACCAGATCGTATATCCTCTTGCAAACACCAGATGGCATCTCCTTCCACTCAGGCGCGTAGGCACACGCACACACGCGCGCGCACACACACACACACAGATCACGTCTTACTAATTATCTACAGATCGTGCCCCAACACACACAACAACAACACACACACATAAATGCGCCACACACACACACACACACACACACACACACACACACACACCAAAAACTACAGCACATAATTTCCTCCCACACGGATATGATCACAACACCCTACAGAGACACACGCTCACGCCCCCCCCCCCCCCCCCCACACACACACACAATAATTCATCAATCTCCCCTACCCCCCCCCCCCCCCCCCCCCACACTAACAACATCTACCACACTGAATGTCCGCCCACACGGACATGATCACCGCATCGTACGCAACTACTGGCTCACGCCCCCCCCCCCCCTCCCCCCTCCCCCCACATACAAACACACACAAACACTCACATAAAGACACCAGAGGATCAACCATCCTCATCCTCCTCCTCCTCCTCCTCCTCCACTCTTACGCACACGCAAACTAGATTACACCCGTTATCAAAAGGCGACCAAATAGGCCGATTGTCCCATGAACAAGAAATACAGAAAGCACACGCAAACAGTTTCGCGCCTCTGGACATAATTCATCCGCGCGTTAAATTGTGTGCCCCTAGATACAACCTACACATAAATTAACATGGCATTAACGAATATATCAATCACTCCTCCCACGTGACATTTAATAAATAATCACTGTTTATATGGCGACCTCTCCAAAACAGGATAAGGAAAAATTAGTTTCACAGAAAACTCTCCAATACTACAGAATGTCACAATAACATCGTACCTCAGTGGGTGTTTGTCAATATGTTGACGTATTAATTAATCATATTGGTGTTATTTGTGTATTGAAACTCCGCGTCTAGTATTGCTTCTTCTTTGTTCGTCCGATTCTTGTTGTTGTTTGTTTTGTTTTGGATGTAATTGGGTTGTGTTAATTTACAGCAGAGCTGCGATATTTGCACCTTTCGGCGGACAGATCCGACATTTGGGGGTGTTTGTGGACCGGGCTAGCCTTCTCAGTTGTCTAGTGTTTAATAATTATATCAACAACAAAGTGGAATTTGTCCACCTTACAGGAAGATAGTCGGCTCCGTGGCGAAGGACATACATGCGCAGTTCGTAATGCCGCATACCGAGTTCAAACCTCCAGCTGCGGGCGATTTGGCAGCAGATCACCTTGCGTTGGTTTTTGTACAATGGCATGAGTGCCGATAGTCCAGAAAGCAATGGCAAACTACTGAACGTAAATTTGCCAAGAAATCATTAACATGAAGATAATCTTAAGTGACTACGTGGACGTTGCGACCAGGAAGAATTCAACAAGGCACTAATGGCAACATTACATACGAGGGTAAGTTTATAAGTAAGTCACAAACGGCTGTAGAAAAATAACTAACTATGATAACAACTTGAAACCAGTTTATTTTTATACATACAATGTCCCTTTATTTCTCAACAAAATTTCCACCAACATTGATGCATTTATCCCATCGTTTTGTCAGTCCGCCCAAACCGGAAGCATAGAACTGCGTGCTCTGTTTTCATTTACCCGCCATCACACAGAACTGTGTGACTTACTTATTGACTCGCCCTCGTAACGTTTTCTACGCAGCTATGCACCGATTTACGGGAAATCGCTAGGGGCTAAGTCCACTGTAAACACACCTTGGTGGGAGACATTTCGTGAGTGACGCCGAAGTAGAATGTGAAGTGAAAACGTGGATTAGAAAGCAGAGCACGCAGTTCTATGCAGCCGCTACTTGACTATCAACAGACCGGAAGTGTAAGGGCGGACGCTCTTATCCATTCGGACGTGTTTACAAGAATCTCATGTGTTTTCGCTTGTTTCTCTGCGGGAGATAGCCGTAACTTGTTGACTTCATCTTGTGTTTACTATCATTAACTATCTTGTAGAATAGGGGTGGAGTGGCGCAGATAACCGACGTCCACCCTAAGCTGAAGCAGTGATGGTACGATATACGAGGAATTCAACGAGAGAAAATGTGAGTAATTAAATAAGCGAGATGTTGAGCTACTGTTTGAGGAGAGAGGATTCGAGAACGCGAATCGAGTTGAGTGCATGGTGGTTCTGTTCAGAGAATTTGAGCACTGTAATGAGAGAGATTTCAAGCGATTTGATGAGAGGACATTTGCGTAATCTAGTCAGGAGGATTTCGAGATATTTTACGAGAGTTTGAGCAGATTGATGAAGGAGTTTCGAAATATTTGATGAGAGAGAATGTTAACATTCTGATGAATAGAATCCCAGCTATTTGATGAAAAACAAATTCAAATAATTCTGCGAAGTTGTATTTGAACCATAACACCAGAGAAAATTGTAATCAGTGGTATGAATTATGTTCGGTAGGCTGAATTCATATATGCATCCCTGTCTTTTGATGTCTTGTCTGTCTCTCTGTTGATTTGTCTTGTCTGTCTGTTCACACACACACACACACACACACACACACACACACACACACACACACACACACAATCTGCCTGCACGCCCGAGTTTCTGACTATTCCTACCAACCTACCTACCTACCTATTACCTACCTACCTACCTACCTACCTACCTACCTACCTACCTATCTACTGACCTATCTGCCTATCTACATACCTCTTCGTCTCTCTCTCTCTCTCTCTCTCTCTCTCTCTCTCTCTCACACACACACACACACACAATCTGCTTGCACGTCGCAGTTTCTGACTATTCCTATCCACCTACCTACCTACCTACCTATCTACTGACCTATCTACCAATCTACATACCTCTTCGTCTCTCTCTCTCTCTCTATCTCTCTCTCTCTCTCTCTCTCTCTCTCACACAACCTCTCTGTCCGCATGTATTTCTGTCTATCTCTACATATCTTCCCACTTATCCGTCTACCTACTCATCCACCTACCTACCTACCTACCCACCTTCCTACCTACTTACATACCTACCTACCTACATAACTAACTAACTAACTAACTAAATAACTAAATAACTAACTACCTACCTAACTACCTGCCCGCCTGTCTGCCTGTAACATCTATCCACGCGTCTAACATCCACTTAACACAGAAACAAACAGGCGTAGGCGTGGATGACTTCTTGTAGAATCGATAACAGAATTTCAGGTCAATGACCGACAGTATTTCTAACCGAGGCTATGACGTCAAACAACCAGAAATAGAAACAAGCATCGCTTGTTTTCTGTATCCGAAGGGCCTCCATGTTTATGGATGAGTGGTCGTATGTTTATATGTTCCATCACTCAGGAACGAACACGTTGCACGGGAACTAGCAAGATACCCGATCACCTCATCACGTAATACGGTCAAATAAAATGTTGCATGTCATTTGCAGGACGTTGCATTCAACCCCATTTTAATTTTCGAAGCAATTGTATGTTCAGTAGTTTGTTGAGCGCCATTGATTTTTATTTAAAAACCTGAGTCAATATTTAAGTCCAGATGAACTCCGGTGTAGGAGTTGAACCGTCTACTTCTCTAACAACGCACCGGAAGTTGTGTCTGTGTTTATCATCTCTCAATTTATCGCAGAAATATCAGTTGGGGAACCCAATGAGGCCACCAAGGCAATTCATAAATAAACACACATACATCATTTGGCGCTCATAAAAGGAAGTGAGAAAAAAAAGGAAGTAGAGATTAGAGGACGCATTAGACAAAATACAATTGTAAGGCTGTGGTTACCGATCGGGATTCGAAACAAAACAGGTGTATTGATTAGTCAGGTCTATCATCCTCATAAACCTACAACTATGGAACACGGACAGATATCGTATCTAATCATTGAGATACCAGAATAAGTCTCACAATTTTATATTAATGTTTTCAATTTTAAAAACTCGCCCTAAGCAGATTCGACCCCACGACCCCCGGACCAGCAACAAGCTTCTAGCCACTACGCCACCTCGACTCCCATAAACTGATGTACGTGTGTTAATGTACTTACTGACTTACAACAAACATAAACTGATGTACGTGTGTTAATGTACTTACTGACTTACAGCAAACATAAACTGATGTACGTGTGTTAATTTACTTACTGACTTACAACGAACATAAACTGATGTACGTGTGTTAATTTACTCACTGACTTACAACAAACATAAACTGATGTACGTGTGTTAATTTACTTACTGACTTACAACGAATATACGTTTCGATCTTAATGATCCTCATCGGGAACAACACAAACAAATCTAAAGAAAAACATAAAATGTGAAAATGTAATTGAAAATTAAAACATCCACAGAAAGAGTATTGGTACCCAGCTTAAAATGGGTTCTAGGAAATGTCTTATGAAGTAATGACGGCCGCAATAGTGACCAGGACCTTGCGGTAGATTTTCTCGGTATGATGCACATCTTCGAAATGCCGCCCCTGGATAGTTCAAATTGTATTTTGATTATGCTTCTTATGCCGCCCCCTTACGGTGCCGCCTGATGCAGCCGCCTCTCTGTATCATAGCACGGTACGGCCCTGATATCCACCGCATCTCCCAGTAAGAGATAAAGAACGGGTAAATCAGCTCACAAGAATATCGGAAACGGAAGAAACTGCTCGGCCATTAATTAAAACTGTCATTACTGTCTTTGATATCTTTAGCAGGACAGTGGGGTCTTCAGCCTGAGGAATTAAAGCCGCCTGGCTAGTGCCTCCGCCACTAACTGTACAGGTTAGGGGTTTTCATTTTGCCCGAGAGGATTCGAAGCCCGTCTCCGGAATGAGAGCCCAGAGTTGTAGCGACTCGGCCAGACGCCCCTGACACTGCTTATTACTGCGACATTACAGGACGTCGTGGTGGTGGATAGAATAAGAGCACTGGCTCCTAAACCACCATGACATTTACTGTGATAAAAGTAGGTTAGATTCCGAGACGCGATTCTGATGCCACCACAAGAAAGATGCAAGTGGTGGGTATTGATTGCTTTGTATAAAAAAACGGAGAGACGTGAGCTCGTAGACAACACAAGGAATATTGGTCTCATGAACAGCACGGGGAATACATTGTTTTTTAGACTGCACAGGGAAAACATTGTTGCTGAGACAACACAGGGAAAACTATTCTCACAGACAACACAAGGAAAACATTGTTTCTTAGACAACACTACCAAAACTAGTCCCATAGACAATACAGGTGAAACATTGCTTCTTAGACAAAACAGAGAAAAACATTGTTTCTGAGACAACATAATTAAAACATTGTCTCTTAGACAACACAGGGAAATCTGGTCTCATAAACAACACAGAGAAAACATTGTTTCTTAGACAACACAGGAAAACATTGTTTCCTAGACAACACAGGGAAAACTGGTTTCATAGACAACACAGGGAAAACTGGTTTCATAGACAACACAGGGAAAACATTATTTCTTAGACAACACAGAAAAAACTGGTCTCATAGATACACAGGTAAATTATTGTTTCTTAGACAACACAGGGAAAACTGGTCTCATATATAACACAGGGACAACTGGTCTCATAGATAACACAGGGAAAACTGGTCTCATAGATAACACAGGGAAAACATTGTTTCTTGGACAACACAGGGAAAGCTGGTCTTATAGATAACAAAGGGAAAACTGGTCTCATAGAGAACACAGGGAAAACGTTTCCTAGACAACACAGGGGAAACTGGTCTCACAGATAACACAGGGAAAACGTTTCCTAGACAACACAGGGAAAACTGGTCTCATAGAGAACACAGGGAAAACTGGTATCATAGATAACACAGGGAAAACTGTCTCATAGATAACACAGGGAAAACTGGTCTCATAGACAACACAGGGAAATCTTGTCTCATAAACAACACAGAGAAAAAATTGTTTCTTAGACAACACAGGGAAAACTGGTCACATAGACAACACAGGGAAAACATTGTTTCCTAAACAACACAGGGAAATCTGGTCTCATAAACAACACAGAGAAAAAATTGTTTCTTAGACAACACAGGGAAAACTGGTCACATAGACAACACAGGGAAAACATTGTTTCTTGGACAACACAGGGAAAATAGTCTCATAGATAACATAGGGAAAACTTGTCTCATAGACAACACAGGGAAAACGTTTCCTAGACAACACAGGGAAAACTGGTCTCATAGATAACACAGGGAAAACGTTTCCTAGACAACACAGGGAAAACTGGTCTCATAGATAACACAGGGAAAACTGGTCTCGTAGATAACGCAGGGAAAACATTGTTTCTTGGACAACACAGGGAAAATAGTCTCATAGATAACACAGGGAAAACTTGTCTCATAGATAACACAGGGAAAACGTTTCCTAGACAACACAGGGAAAACTGGTCTCATAGAGAACACAGGGAAAACTGGTCTCGTAGATAACGCAGGTGTCGCGAGATTGCCATGAGTTAAACAGATAAATATACCGACGTTTGCTGGGCGTGTATTTTCTAGGCCCACAACAGCCGTACTGGAAAAACAGCACAGGTTACATCGTGTCAGCCCATAAACACATTTGGTGGTGAGTGAGGAGGAAGTGAGTGCGCTGAATCAGATATCACTTTGACAAGTCATAAACACATCAGACGGAAATGGCTGCTGGGATTGTCACCACTGAACAGAAGCTTGACAGTTGTCAACAGTCAGAGACAAACCGGAATTGGCAGCGAGAGACAGGAAAACAGTGCATCTGTCAATTCTTGGTTTCCGGCACATCGAGAAGTTGACGGGGTTATTTGCAACTCTTTGTTGGAAGTAGACATAAACTTGCTGGCTTGTTTTGAAAATCTTAACAATTACTGACAACTTTGACAGGACTAAAGCCAGGAAAATAGATTCTTGCAAATGGCTGATATGTCCAAATAACACCTGTGTGGGGGCGAAAAGGATAACGTCACGTGGACAACTTGGGTAGTTTGCCGTAAAAACTCGAGTTGGGATCAACTAGGGTGGACTTGAATAATGCTCTAGTCGGAGTGAGGGCACTGCAGCGCCTAGTGGAAATAATATCTACCGTGTGTTAATTAGTGACTTAATTTTACACGTGCCTATATGGCAGATGTAGATATGATTTATAGGACTGCAGTAGTGCCATTTAAGGTATAACTTATTATAATATATTCGTTATAATTACTATAGGCAGTAGCCTTGTTAAACTATAGTGTGATGATTAGCACGGTTAGTGGAAACTAGCTAGAGTAGGGAAGTGATACTTGGCTCTGTTAGCTAGAATAGATTAGTGAAGTGTTGATAAGCTTTACTAGTTGAATAATGAAGGATAATTGGGATCCTCCCGTAGGTGTCCCTGGTGGGCGGGGTTCCGCATTCTGTTTGCTGATATTTTTTCTTTGTCATAGCCTGATTCGACTCTAGGTGGGTAGCTAATCTGCTCTATGACTAAGTCTAGTTAGCTAAAGATCATTAAGCAAGGTGATAGGCTTACACTCAGCCGAAGGGATCAGTGACTAGTACTATCACCAGATGTGTTGTTTCTATCCTAGGTTCCCTACCAGATCCAAGGAAACTCAACAAGTTTTGGGAAAGACTTAAAAAACCCATTCTGAAGAACACCAGTTCAAGAGTCAATAACGTTGCATACAGAAAGCAACTAAAAGCTAAAAGGACGTTGATTCACCACACATAGTGATGATTACAGATGCACCATACAGCATCAGACAGTAGTAACTACCGGAGAACAATCTAATAGTTACCTAGTGTTATATAATCTCGTGTAATAGAACACAAGACATTATACCTGAGGCTAGATAGACACGAGTGAGGATCCAGTACAGTAACAATTAACATTAATGACTGTGTACACACTGCAAAAGACTTGTGCAGTTTGTTTAGGAACATTAGGAACGGACATTGTGTAGAGTGCAACCGGTCCCTGATTAACTCTTAATACCACCGGTGTCTATTTCGGATGTTCATGAAATTGGATTACCAGAGGTCTACAGAGGCAAAGCAGTATCCGGCAAGATGGTTTCGGCAACGGGTGAGACGTACTTGTTCTGACGTAACGTGCTGTGGTCTATCTTTGCTGTGATCAGCTGACTGAGTTGATGTCTGAGAGACAGAGTCTACACACTTTATAGAACACGTCACACATTTTCTTCACATACACGTCTCATATACATTACACTTTTATTTTAATAAATTACTCTTTATTAATTTCTAGAAGCAAGAGTTGTTGAGTATGTTGCGTTGGGGAAGTATGAGAAGGGGGCATAGTACGACAGTGTGAGAGTGATAGGAAAAGGTGTCCATAGGCTGATGGAGTGTGTTGGACGGAAGCTGGTGGATTCTCCAGAATATTGAGGGGGAAAAAAAAATAATATTATAATGTGGGTGTCGGATCTCCTCACTCCAGGGACGACACTTTAAAGGAGGACACGACAGCAGGGAAAACATTGTTTCTTGGACAACACAGGGAAAATAGTCTCATAGATAACACAGAGAAAACTGGTCTCATAGATAACACAGGGAAAACGTTTCCTAGACAACACAGGGAAAACTGGTCTCATAGAGAACACAGGGAAAACTTGTCTCATAGAGAACACGGGGAAAACTGGTATCATAGATAACACAGGGAAAACCTGTCTCATAGATAACACAGGGAAAACGTTTCCTAGACAACACAGGGAAAACTGGTCTCATAGATAACACAGGGAAAACATTGTTTCTTGGACAGCACAGGGAAAACTGGTCTCATAGATATCACAGGGAAAACTGGTCTCATAAATATCACAGGGAAAACTGGTCTCATAAATATCACAGGGAAAACTGGTCTCATAGAGAACACAGGGAAAACGTTTCCTAGACAACACAGGGAAAACTGGTGTCATTGATATCACAGGGAAAACTGGTCTCATAAATAACACAAGGAAAACTGGTCTCATAGAGAACACATTGAAAACGTTTCCTAGACAATACAGGGAAAACTGGTCTCATTGATAACACAGGGAAAATACTGTTTCTTAGACATCATAGGGAAAACTGGTGTCATAGAGAACACAAGGAAAACGTTTCCTAAACAACACAGGGAAAACTGGTCTCATAGAGAACACAGGGAAAACGTTTCCTAGACAATACAGGGAAAACTGGTCTCATAGAGAACACAGGGAAAACACTGTTTCTTAGACATCATAGGGAACACTTGTTGCTTGGACAACACAGGGAACACTTGTTGCTTGGACAACACAGGGAAAACTCGCCTCATAGACGTTTCTTAGACAACAGGGAAAACTCGCCTCATAGACGTTTCTTAGACAACACAGGGAAAACATTGTTTCTTAGACAACACAGGGAAAACATAATTTCCTAGACAACACAAGGAAAACTGGTTTGGAAGACAGCACACCTGAAGTTGGTTTTATAGACAAAACAGGGACAAGTTTTCTTTATGGCCCCGGCAACAACTTGGAGGTCAGCATGGACAATGGATAAGAGCGCTCTCTCTTAAACTTCCGCTGCGCTGATGCCGAGGTAGCGGCTTCAACCCCTAAATCGGTCAGTTGGATTAACTTTTCGTCCTTGTCTTGGGGACGTAAATTACAAGTACCTCTGAAGCCGGAGTGGGGTCGCCTGATGGCAAGGGACACTGTTAACAGGGAAAGCTAACCCACACTCAAAATTCAGTCCATCACTACTATAAATAGTGTGTATGGACTACGATTAAGTTCAAAGCAAGCGAGCGCAAAAACAAAGGGGGAAAAAAAGAAGAAGAAATAATTACACCTAGAGCATAAAGTCAACACAGAGACAGATTAATACAGGAGATGACAAACTAAAGAACAGAAAGAATTACAGTTAGAGCATATTGCCAAGACAGAGACGGGATAATACAGGATTTGACAAACTAAAGAATAGAAACATTGACAGGTAATCAATACACCTGATTATTTATTTCTCTCTTTAGGTCAATGGGTTACAGTGGTCCTCACAACGTCCAACAAATGACGACCCGCGAATAGCCTTGATATTAGACCCCGAACATCCAACTTTGCTGGGCGCCTGTGCTACCCATTGTCCACACATTAGGAGAAGTTATGGTTGTTTATTGCTGTCGATGAGTCACAGTGTAGGTTGTTATTGTGTTTTTATATTAGGCATCAGTCGGGCTTTTCTGTTAACTTTGAAAAGGTGGGGGAGGGGTGGCACGGTGACGTATTGGCTAGACGTTTGGTGTACGTTAAGGCAGATGTGTCTGGGCACTTTAGGATTGTGTTTATTTATAGTGTGGAAGAACAGACAGATAGATCATCACCTTCTGGAGAGAATGGTGCTGCAGGGAGTGAGCAGAGGATCTGACCGACACTCAATGCTCCGGGGTAATGCCAGACGGACACATAATTAAATTACAACTGGTATCATTAATACTAGGACTCTTCGCATGTTGTTGAAGATGAGGACGGAGCCCTTATAGGGATGTCCCGTGTGCTGTAATGTTGGTTCTTGACTCAACTCAACTCAACTCAGCTCAGCTCAACTCAACTCAACTCAACCCAACATAACACAACTCAACTCAACTCAACTCAACTCAGCTCAGCACAACTCAACTCAACCCAACCCAACATAACACAACTCAGCTCAACTCAACTCAACTCAGCTCAGCTCAGCTCAGCTCAACTCAGCTCAGCTCAGCTCAAGTAAATTCAATTCAGCTCTGTTATCTGTTAAACTCAACTCAACTATATTCAACCACATAGTGTCCTCACCTGTCTTGGAGCTAGAAAAACAATGTTGCATGTTCTTTGCACGTTGGTGCCACCAACCCCAAGCCCGGCTGGATTTTCTAGTCAAGTTTACGTTCAGTAGCTTGCCATGGCTTTCTGAACGGAAATTCAGCGTTTAAGTCCAACTGACCGGTGTAGTGAACAATACATCTAACCCGCCATTAGTGCACAGGAAGTTTAAGCGCAAGCGCAATAATTCCGACTGTACTAGATCTTTCGAAAATCCCAACCGTTAACATCCACTAGGTCTGTCTATCCCGTGGGTGAAGTCCCAACCGTTAACATCCCTTAGATCTGTGAAGTCCCGCCCAGTTTTGGAATCATTGTTGCAAAGGGAAATGTCGTGGGCGCGTTTTTTTTCCTCATGCGTAGGTGTCTATGTGTGTGCATTGACTCGGAGCCCAGGAATCGCTGTAATCAGTTGTAGAATTTGAAAGGTATTCATACACATTGAGCTGGGGGAAATATACGAGGTAATTAGTTGAGAATGTAGGAAATTAGTTTCAGTTATACATGCATTTATGTGTGTCTTTCTGTGTCAGTATTTTGTATGTACGCACGCAGTGACGAATGGGGTTTAAATATGTTGGCTGCAAGGAGACATATCTACACAAAGTAAAATGTTAATTGTATATCCATTACAGGACATGGCAGTCAACTCCAGCAATATTTACTGTTTGTGATTCTTAGGCAAGTTTACGTTCAGTAGTTTGCCATTGCTTTCTGAACGACGAGCACTCACAACATTGTAGAGAAACCAACGCAATGCTGTCTGCTTCTAAATCCCCCGCATTGTGTGTCGAACGTGGTATTTGGGATTACGAACTGCATTCGTAAGCCGTTCGACACTGAACAGACAAGATACTTTTGTTTTTTAATGTTGCATATCACTTACAGGACGTTGCAGTCAACACCATCAATTCTCAGTTGCTGTTGATGTACTAGGCAAGATTTTACGTTCAGTAGTTTTACATTGCTTTCTGAACGACCGGCTCCCATACCAACACGTTATAACACAACGCGACACGGTCTGTAGCACAAATCTGTCGCGGCTGAGTTTCGAACGCCTGGTAAGCGGCTCACGAACCGCGTTCGCAAGCCTTTGGCCACGGAGCATGATAAAAACGATGACCTTTCCGGCGGAGAATCGAACACCGGTCTCAAGCGTGAGAGGCGGAGATACTAACTACTACACTACCGAGGACACACTGAGGACAAGATACTAAAAGGATATTATTAATATTGTTAACTGATTCTGTGTCAAAACAAAATGTAGGTTTGCACAAGACATGGTACACAATCAAATTTGCAAGTATTATCATGTAAATTTCTGTTAACTGAGAATTGAAATTGCGGAAGATACCATGAAACAAAACAAATAATACGATGATTCTAGTATGGCGATATATCGTCCTGCTCTACAAAAGGGAGGTACGATTCTGCTATATATTGTCTTTCGTCACTGAATCAGTTAACATATTGTCTAATATTTAAAGAGGCCCACTTCATGTGGATTCCATAGTGCCCACTTGCCATTGCTGTTTCAGCGGCCTCTCTGAAAAAAAGTCGCTTAAAGTCGAAAGGGTCGACTTCACTGCACCGGGTTTTATCCCATTTGGCCCAGTCTCTTTTCGTAGCGCGGGCTGCCGAAAGCGTCACACACAGCACGAACTCCGTAGCTCCAGCGACGACCCCAGGAGTCTCCGAAGAGATGTACTCGTGAACCGAAGGACGCGGTCAGGAATCGAACCCAAAACCTTCGGAGCCCGAGTCAGATGGCTTGACCACTTCGCCACTGAGCCTCCTTGAGTTCTACAATATGTCCTAGTGGTCAGTGACATCTTGAAATAGAATTGCTCAATCAAACAATGCATGACATTTGTTCTTTACCTCTACGTTGAATTGATCTTTTATTTCCTCACTCTTCAGTGCACACAGATAAAAAATGCTGAGTTTCTTAGTGTATATTTGACCTTCTACGTTTTATGTGTATTAATTTAAGTTAGTTGCATATCTTTTACAGGACTTCGCAGTCAATACAGCATATTGTGGCTGTGTTTGGTTTCTTTATTTGTATGCAGCAGTAGTAAATGTCAGAGTGGTTTGGAAAGAACAGCGATGGAAGACATGATGTTCTTGGAAGAATTGGCATGGGCCAACCAGTACGAAGATGGGCACAAAACAGTTCAGACACCTTGAGCATGAGACTGTAACCGCTGGAGAAATGCCGAGAGACTGACAAACTTTTCGGCAGATCGGTGTGAGGGCGACGTTCTGCAAAGAACCTGTTGCTACATGAACAACAACAAAAAATAAGAAAAGTTCACATTTGTTATTTGTCATTTTTCACAACAGAACTTCAGCGCAGCCTTTATAGAAACGTAGCGTGCGCAATGGCTTAGCAACGTTTGGTACCAATACTTTTTCTGTTTACGTTTTAATTGTTAACTTTCAATTACATTTTAAAATTTCATTTGGGTTTCTTTACATCTGTTTGTGCTGTTCCTGATGAAGATCATTAAGATCGAAATGTCGTTTCGCCGTGTCGTGCTGTAACTTATTTGTATCTGATTTTTATTATTATTATCAATGTTACGTTTACACTGTGATATTTTCCGTTTGTCTGATTTGTTTTCGATGTAAGGTGTGTACACTTGTGTTTGTGTTTATTATCTTTCACTGTTTGCAGGAGTCACGCTTACCTAAATGTTTTCATCATGGGTAAAAACAAATAGGACTAAAAGGACTAGATTTTGTTTACACAAAACCTGTTTCAAACACTCTCAAAGCGGTGGATGTTCCTTATGACTAGCAACACTCACCCCAGTGTATGTAATTAATTTTTGTCTGGTCTAAGTCAGATATGACTGAGCTACCGTATGACAATATACGGTACTAACTACTTTCTGTTAGCACCGAATATTTGGCGGCGCACACCAAACCCGACACCACCATATTGTGCCAACGGGTTCAGACGGAGGAGAGCAATTCGGAGGGTAGAAGCCTTATCCTGGTGCGAGGAAATGCAGCCTAAAAACTAAATGTCAAGGCAGAGCATAGCAGGCTCAAAGTCTGGTCTAGGATCGAAGCTCCGACAGGCGGACAGTTAGAGCATTGCTTTGCTGATCCGACAGCTTCTACGGCTTGCTTTGTTTCAGATGTATTGATGTTACCTTTCCTCTGGAGTAAACTAGGCAGGCCGAGAGAGGGATCACGGTGTATGGGCAACACATGGTCTTTACAATTCAGCCCAGGCTTTGTGCTATGGAGAGGTATACCATTCGCCACCTCCATGGGTTGTAGTTCCTTATTAGAAGTACAACATAACAATCTATCGTCTTACAAGACGGCAAGGTGCCAGTTTTTATGTATTTACTTTAGCCGAAATTTTAATGTATTTACTTTAGCCAGCTCCATGGTGAAGGGGTTACGGAAGCACTTCGTAATCCCTCACACCGCATTCGAAACACAGCTGCAGGCGATTTGGCAGCAGACCGCCTTACGTTGGTTTTTTATGAAATGGTATGAGTGCCGGTCGTTCAGAAAGCAATGGGAAACTACTGAAAGTAAGCTTTCCCAGGAATCACGAACAGCCAAAGAACGCTTTGGTTGTTACGTCCTGTAAAGAATATGCAGCTATCTTTAGATGTATGTTCACCGTTCACTAAGCATAAATACCGCATCCCAACATGTCCCTTACTGCGCCTGCTCCATGTGCCTTCTCTGCGCACAAGGCATCAATCTCATTTTCTATTACGTCTGCAAAAACCCACTTAAAGTATCAATAAATGTTAGAAATAAATGTGAGATTGTCGGCTTGTGTGAAATATTAAGTCACTAACCACTAGCGTAGTCTACTTTAAATTCAATTCCCTTTGCATAAAAAATCACATATTTATAACGCATGTCATTTGGACTGCAAAAATATGATTACTTATGGAAATCGGTTCTTTAGGGGAAGGATGATTTCCCGTTTGCATATATTAGTTGATTTTATCCATTATTTCTTCAGGCATTTATCTTACCATTCTTTCTTTTTTGTTGTTGTCATCTTACGTTTTATGTTTATTCATCTTTCGTTCGCATACACAAAGGTGTATATTTTTACTGTACAATATTAAGTGACAGACTATTGCATTTTGTGCCATGCGCCTTCAAAATCAAACCACTGATGCTGACGGACTTCAGTTTTCAGTGCATCATTCGTGTGAAAGAAAGAAAGAAAGAAAGAAGAGAGAGAGAGAGAGAGAGAGAGAGAGAGAGAGAGAGAGAGAGAGAGAGAGAGAGAAGATAAAGAGAGAGAGAGAGAGAGAGAGAGAGAGAGAGAGAGAGAGAGAGAGAGAGTGTGCGGATGATGTGTATGCGAGGAAGTGTGTATTTGTGTGTTACTATGTGGGTGTATAACTGGGAGTTTGTGTAAATTATGTAGGTTTGTATGAGTGTTTGTAAGTGAGCATGTATTATGTGTATATGCATGTATGAGTGTCTGTGTGTGTGCGTGTATGTGTCTATGTCTGCCTACCTACCAGCCTGTCTCAATATGATAATATGCATTATTTATGTTCACAGAATTCCTAGACTATGTTCTTTTCTGTGTTAATGTAACATGCACAATAGACAATTGATGAAAAAAAGATGAGTGGTTGGAAGGGCCTGCGTGCCCAATTTATGCACCCTTTGACAATAAAGTCTGTTCGTTGACAAAGACTTTTGTCGCACCGTACGACTGTATCAGTGTGAGATTTTTATATCGTCTAGTTTCATGGTTATATGTTGTGTTAATTTGGTTTCCAATACATCAGTTTTGTTTTATTTTACATTGTCATGTCCTGCTACAGCCAGGATCTTTCTTATCCATATAGAATAGAATAGAATAGAATAGAATAGAATAGAATAGCCCCTCTACCGTGTGTCCACCTTGTCGAGGTAGAGGGGCTTGTGTGTTCCAATGACCCCAAGAGCTATGCCGACGGTAGCACAGCTACTGGTAGGGTCACCCATGTCGGACAGGTCAAGGGAGAGGGACCAGACCAAGTGACACACAAACCTGCTGCCTTGTAGGTAGACTGGGGACAGTCAAAGGCTAGGGAAAGCACCCCGAACAAATGCTTGTCGAAATCGGATGTACTGAGCCACAGGCTTGACAAAGCAGTGCAACGTAACTTAATTCATGATGTCACAAATTAAAATTAATCGTTATGGTGCTAATCCCGTGAAGTCCCATCAGGCGGTGATAGTGCCGGGCCCCCTGCCTCGAGGGGGTCCACCCATGACTACTGGTGGTCACCTTCCCCTGTGCTGCGGAGTCAAGGCACAGAGGAGTAGGTTAAGAGCTATTGACCAAACACCCCGGACACTCAACATACTACAGTGAAATGCCGAAGGAGTTTATAACAAGAAAGCCTCCCTAACACAGCGTCTTCATAAAGATAGAATAGATGTGGCATGCATTCAAGAGACACACCTCAACGCCAATCGCACATTTTCAGTCGAGGGATATCAGGCCACACGTTTCGACCGCAAAGGACACAAAGGAGGAGTTGTAATACTTACACGAAATACAATACCTTGCAGCGAAGTATCTGTGATCTCTGACAACCAAACGGAAATTATAGGTGTTGATATAATGATAAAGGACGTGAAAATAAGAATTTACAATCTGTATAGCCCGGCAGATAAGGATCTTACACTCTCAAACATGAAAATAACTGACTCAAATTGCATTGTTGTCGGAGACTTTAATAGCCGTTCAGAAAGATGGGGATACCCAGATACTGACAAAAGAGGAGATGAAGTGGAGGACTGGGAAATAGACTCAAATCTCCATCTACTCAACAAAGTGGATGACACACCGAGCTTCTACTCCAGAAGATGGATTACCACTTCTACTCCAGACTTAGCTTTCTGCACAGGAGACATCCTCCACAAAATTGATCGCCACGTGCTTGACCAATTAGCAGGTAGTGACCACAGACCAATCAAGCTTGTAATGAATATGGAGTATATTCCACAGGAGCAAAAGCCTTTGCCCAGCTGGAATTACAAACGAGCAGATTGGGACAGATTTGCCATACTAACAGACAAATATTATGAAAACATAAATACACGATATGGCAACATGAAGCAAATGGTGGAAAGTCTAAACAGAGCAATAATACAGGCGGCCACTGAGTCTATTCCAAGAGGAGCGAGGAAAAATTACAAACCATACTGGACTGAAGAACTACAAATTTTGGAGGACAAAGTTGAAGATGCTAGGAAGACCGCAGAGAGAGAACAAACAACTGAAGCGAACATCTCTCTCAAAGCCATCTCAGCAAAATATAAAAGAACAGTAAATCAAACAACAAGAGATTGTTGGAGGAAAAAAACAGAAAACCTGAATTTTGACAGGGATGGAAACAAACTATGGAAACTAGTGAAAGCCATGAACAATGAAGGACCTAGAAACAAACAAATAACAATTAAACAAGGAAATGCCTTGCTTACAGGAAAAAAGGCTGCAAATGCACTAATGGAACACTATGCCAGTGCAAACCATATTGATATTACAACCGAACAGAAGAAAGCAATCAAAGATAAACAGATACATCATAGAAATACAGAGACAGCAGCAGAATATATGATGGCAAATCTAACAATGGAAGAAATGGAACAGGCAATGAATACCCTAAAAAAGAAGAAATCACCAGGAAAGGATGGAATCACAAATGAAATGCTAATAGGACTAGGCACTAAGGCAAAAAAGAAACTACTAGCAGTCCTAAATTACAGCTGGAAGAGGGGAATAGTCCCACAAGCATGGAAGGAAGCTATACTAATACCAGTCCCAAAGAAAGGAAAAGACCTGGAAGAACCAAATGGCTATCGACCTATCAGTCTACTTAGCTGTGTAGGAAAATTAATGGAACGCATTATCAATGGCAGGCTAACATGGCATCTGGAAGAAAACCAACTCTTAACACCACACCAAGCAGGATTCAGAAAGTACAGATCCACTGAAGATCAAATAACCTATATAGTTCAGGAAATAGAGGATGCCTTCCAAGAGAAAAATCACACACTAGCGGTCTGGGTAGATTTAGAAAAAGCATTTGATAAAGTATGGAAGGAAGGACTGAAAGTAAAACTGCAAAAAATGCATGTTTGTGGGAAAATGTACAATTGGATCAGCCACTACCTTGAGAACAGAACTGCCAGGACAAAAGTACAAGGACAAACCAGCAAAATGATGCTGTTGGAGCAAGGTGTCCCCCAAGGAGGAGTTCTTTCACCAACATTATTCCTAGCATATATAAACGACATCACAGACAATTTTCCAGCCAGAGTACACACATCATCCTTTGCAGATGACCTAGCCATATGGACATCTGAAGAATATATTAGTACAGCTAACAGCAGAATACAGCAAGCCCTATTAGCGCTAGAGGACTGGTCAAAATCATGGCTAGTGAAGATAAGTGAGGAGAAAACAACATGCACAGTGTTCTCCCTCTCAACTAAAACTCAGCAACCTAAGCTGGTATTGAATGGAAAAATATTGCGCCATGAAGAAAATCCAAACTATCTAGGAGTCACATTTGATCGTCGCCTGACATGGAAAACACAGGTTGAGAAAAATCGAACAAGAGCAAGGCAAAGAATGGCAATCATGAAAAAGCTTGCTGGTACAACGTGGGGAGCAGATGAGAAAGTTCTCAAGAAGTTATATACTGGACGGGTGAGGCCAGTACTGGAATATGGCATTGCAGCTTGGGCAACAGCAGCTAAGTCAAACTTTAACAAAATAAGTAGAGTCCAAAATCAAGGAATGCGAATCATAACTGGAAGCCTGAAGACAACGCCTATTAATGAATTAGAAAAGATCACTTGTTTACAACCAATGCAGGATAGAAGAGATAGCAGAGCCCAGCAACAAGTTGAAAAATTTAGAAGATTGACAGACCACCCTATGTATAAAAGGTTTAGTGGTTTTGGAAAGGGAAGGCTGAAGCGTAGCAACTTTGTAGAAACTGCAAAACGAAAGATTAGGGCAGATCCCATACTTAACATGTCAACAGTCAGACCCATTTACAATGCTGACAAATTCCCAGTGGATCCCATCACATTGCAGTATACCTGGAAATGAAGAGGCTGACAGACTGGCAAAAGAGGGCGGACGACTACCACAGCCTGACATAGACATAACCTATAATGAGGCAAAGAGGTTGATAAAAAGCACTTATAGAACCAAATGGGAATCAGAGCATCCAGGCCACCTGAAGGATGATGCATATTACAAACTCGACCGAAGAGAACAAGTAACAATCTTCAGACTCCGCACAGGACATAACAGGCTGAAATACCACTTGTTCAACAAACTAAAGATAGGAGATACAGATGAATGTAATTGTGGAACTGGTAAAATGACAGCTAAACATTTGCTGCAAGAGTGCCCAATATATGCAGAACAGAGAAAGATATTTTGGCCCACACCTGCTTCATTCGAGGACAAGCTCTATGGAGATATCAACAAGCTCAAGTCGACTGCAGCTTACTTTAACTGTATTCAGGTTGACATTTAAATGTACATGAAGAAGTATTTAGACTGCCACACTTCATACCACAGGCATGTCGGTTACACAAGCCTCCCAGAGGCATGAAATGGAATATTGCTTGGATAGCAAATCCATTACTTGGAAAGTCCGAATCGAAAGCTCAATGTGTTGGCTTCATAAAAGGTGGAAAAAGTGTCCTTGTGGCACAAAATTGAATATTGCTCGGATAGCAAATCCATTACGTGGAAAGTCCGAATCGAAAGCTCACTGTGTGGGCTTCATAAAAGGTGGAAAAAGTGTCCTAGTGGCACAACATGGAATATTGCTCGGATAGCAAATCCATTACGTGGAAAGTCCGAATCGAAAGCTCACTGTGTGGATGTCATCTGCAAACTGCATTCTTCTGGCTTCTGGAAGAACAGCCTATGGTGAACGGAAGGCCCAATATACGGAAGTGAGGCTAAGCAGCCATGTGCAGGACGTGACGATTCCTTGGGTGAGCCCAGTACCAGAGCGCTGTGTGATGGCTCTGCAATTATGGAAGCCTCCTTGGATGGCGGGGAATGCCCATGGTCTGCCCCTGCCTTCCCTTGAGGGCTGACCAGGATGCCTTTGGCTGTTCTATATGGGCCAAGATGGGATGGGAGATAACACCACAACAGTGAGTCTAACGTCCTAAGAAACCCCCGGGAAGGTTAACCCGGTCAACAAATGCCCGCAGAAGTCGGATGTGTCGGCCTAACGGCGCAAGAACGCAGCTCTGCTGTAAACAGGCACAACGCAATCACGTCCGGAAAAAAAACTCCGGATGAACGAAGAAGAAGAAGAATAGAATAGAATCAATGAATCAATTAGGCGTCTTCTCCTCAATGAAGGTTGGCTGCAATGAGTTTCCAACACTGTTTGCCTCTCGCCTTGATTGTACATTATGTCAGATTGATGTTTGTCCATCTCTTGATGCTACCTTCCCACTTGTATCATTGTCTACCTCTTGCTCGCTTGCCTTCAACCTTACGCCCCACTATGGTTTTTGTTATGCGAGTGTTATGTCTTTTAACGTTGCCGAAATATTTCACTTGCCTCTTTTTAAAAAAAAAATGTATTTCTAATAGAATAGAATAGAATAGAATAGAATAGAATTTGCCGATCACAGAATGAACTAAAAGAAACAAAATGAAGTATATACAAGCGACAGCATTTCAAATATTGATAGTTTATTTCAAGCGAAGGAAAGATGATGAAAGAAATTTGTTTTTAATGTCTCCTCGTAACAATGTTCCGCTCGTAATGCCTTTTTTTTTGGGGGGGGGGGGGGGGGGGGAGACATATCTTTTTTTACAGGACAACGCTTTCAACACCAGCATTTTACTGCTGTTGTTGATGTCTTGGCAAGTTTACGTTCAGTAGTTTGCCATTGCTTTCTGAACGACCGGCTCCCATACCAACTCGCTAAACCCCAGCGCAACGCGGTCTGCTGCCAAATCAGCTGCAGCTGTGTTTCGAACGTGGGTAAGCGGGTTTACGAAACGCATCCGTAAGACCTTTGCCACGGAGACCGTCTCTAATGATATTGGTAGCGATTAATATACTTTAGTAAATGGAGATCATCTACTTTCCACATATCTATTTTCTCAGCAGTTACCCCCAACGACAGGCGCAGTAATGTAGTTGATAGGGAGCTATGCCGATATAGGACACGCTATGTATTCAATACACACACTGAAAGCTATAATGTGGCAATCCTGGGATTCGAACCTGCCACCTCCTATTGACGACAGCACCTATCTGAACAAACAAGTGTTCTTCAACGAGCAGCCATCTAATCACCCTAAACAGAACATTAAGCATTAGCCATCCCCGTCATATTTCCTATAGCTTTCCACGTTGAGACATGGACAAGGTCTGCTGGTGAAGGAAGGAGTGAAGCATGTGGTACTTGACTTGAGCCAGTGGTATCACAATGATACCGCTTGTTTCGGAAGTAAACCATTGATGCTGACAAACAGATTTCCGTTTTCCCTTTAAGTATTCTTGTTCTTTTCTTCGTTGACAAAGACTTTTGTCGCAACATTGCCCCTCTTTCTGTGTATGTTTGTCTTGTCTTGACCTTTCTTGTTATATTTTGTGTTCATTTGGTTTCCAATAGCCGGCTCTGTGGCAAAGAGGTTAGTTAGTTAGTTAGTTAGTCGCGGTTCCAACTTCATAGTAATGGGTCGTCCCCATTATGCTCCGTTCCTGTGCCAGTGAATATCACACACAACGCTCCCCACTGCCCAAAGAGGTTACCGACGCAACTCGAAATCCCGCATACCGCGTTCGGAACACAGTTGCGGGTGATTTGGCAACAGAGCGCCTTGCGTTGGTTTTCATGCAATGGTATGAGTGCTGGTCGTTCACAAAGCACTGGTAAACTACTGAAAGTAAATTTTCCAAGGCATCACACAAAGCTAAACAATGCTGGCGTTGAATGTGACGTCCTGTCAAGATATGCAACTAAATAACTTGGTCTCTAATAAGACAAACAGATCGTTGAAACATTTCTGCAGCAATCTAAAATATGCATAATCAGCGTAACAGTTATTATCGACCAGGTGTATCGATTTCATGTTGCATTCTCAACACTGCGGCTAAAGATATGATAACAGTGATAAGGTAGGATATTGATCGCGCTCAAGAGGGTCGACAGATTGGGCATCTCTGGCGTAGGAGATATAGCACACTCGCCTGCTGAATCTACACATAAAGATGGTTACTAATCCTTAACAGCACGTTGCAAGCAACCATAGATTTATTGGTTGTTTGGGATTTTCAAAGCAATGTTAGTTGAGTAGTTTGCCGTTGATTTTTGAACGACAGATGCCTTGTGCTATCGAAATCAAAGCAAAGTTGTCTGCTTTCAAACTCCTAGTAGCTGATTTCTAAATGCTCTATTCCCGCAATTTGGCAGCAGACCCCGTTGCGATATTTTTTAACGAAATGATATGGGTGCTGGTTTTTCAGAAAGCAATGGCAAACTACTGAAAGTAAACTTGCCAAGAGATCACAACAGAAAAATACGTCGGTTTTGACTGCAACGTCCTGTAAAGGATATGCAATGAACTAACTATTCGGTATGTTCGAGAACTATGAAAACTGCGCGTCTTACTATCCCATATGCCAGGGTGCCGGTTAACTCTGGATTTATCGGTCTAAAGTGTAAAGCTTCCGTTTGTTGTTACAGGAGTAAAGTATAACATACCAGGTCCAAAGTGTGAAGCTTCTATTTGTTGTTACAAAAGTAAACTATAACATACCGGGGCCAAAGTGTGAAGCTTCCTTTTGTTGTTACAAAAGTAAACTATAACACACCGGGTCCAAAGTGTGAAGCTTCCTTTTGTTGTTACAAGAGTAAATTATAACATACCGTGTCCAAAGTGTGAAGCTTCTATTTGTGGTTACAAGAGTAAACTATAACATACCGGGTCTAAAGTGTGAAGCTTCTATTTGTGGTTACAAGAGTAAACTATAACATACCGGGTCTAAAGTGTGAAGCTTCTATTTGTAGTTACAAGAGTAAATTATAACATACCGGGTCCAAAGTGTGAAGCTTCTATTTGTTGTTACAAGAGTAAACTATAACATACCCGGTCCAAAGTGTGAAGCTTCTATTTGTTGTTACAAGAGTAAACTATAACATACCGGGTCCAAAGTGTGAAGCTTCTATTTGCTGTTACAAGAGTAAACTATAACATACCAGACCTAAAGTGTGAAGCTTATATTTGTTGTTACAATAGTAAAGTATAACATACCGTGTCCAAAGTGTGAAGCTTCTATTTGTGGTTACAAGAGTAAACTATAACATACCCGATCAAAGTGTGTAGGTTCTATTTGTTGTTACAAGAGTAAACTATAACATACCGGGTCTAAAGTGTGAAGCTTCTATTTGTTGTTACAAGAGTAAACTATAACATACCGGGTCTAAAGTGTGAAGCTTCTATTTGTTGTTACAAGAGTAAACTATAACATACCAGATCAAAGTGTGAAGCTTCTATTTGTTGTTACAAGAGTAAACTATAACATACCGGGTACAAAGTGTGAAGCTTCTATTTGTTGTTACAAGAGTAAACTATAACATACCAGATCAAAGTGTGAAGCTTCTATTTGTTGTTACAAGAGTAAACCATAACATACAGTGTCCAAAGTGTGAAGCTTCTATTTGTTGTTACAAGAGTAAACTATAACATACAGTGTCCAAAGTGTGAAGCTTCTATTTGTTGTTACAAGAGTAAACTATAACATACAGTGTCCAAAGTGTGAAGCTTCTATTTGTTGTTACAAGAGTAAACTATAACATACCGGGTCTAAAGTGTGAAGCTTCTATTTGTTGTTACAAGAGTAAACTATAACATACTGGGTCTAAAGTGTGAAGCTTCTATTTGTTGTTACAAGAGTAAACTATAACATACAGTGTCCAAAGTGTGAAGCTTCTATTTGTTGTTACAAGAGTAAACTATAACATACCGGGTCTAAAGTGTGAAGCTTCTATTTGTTGTTACAAGAGTAAACTATAACATACCGGGTCTAAAGTGTGAAGCTTCTATTTGTTGTTACAAGAGTAAACTATAACATACAGTGTCCAAAGTGTGAAGCTTCTATTTGTTGTTACAAGAGTAAACTATAACATACTGTGTCTAAAGTGTGAAGCTTCTATTTGTTGTTACAAGAGTAAACTATAACATACTGGGTCTAAAGTGTGAAGCTTCTATTTGTTGTTACAAGAGTAAACTATAACATACAGTGTCCAAAGTGTGAAGCTTCTATTTGTTGTTACAAGAGTAAACTATAACATACCGGGTCTAAAGTGTGAAGCTTCTATTTGTTGTTACAAGAGTAAACTATAACATACCGGGTCTAAAGTGTGAAGCTTCTATTTGTTGTTACAAGAGTAAACTATAACATACAGTGTCCAAAGTGTGAAGCTTCTATTTGTTGTTACAAGAGTAAACTATAACATACTGTGTCTAAAGTGTGAAGCTTCTATTTGTTGTTACAAGAGTAAACTATAACATACAGTGTCCAAAGTGTGAAGCTTCTATTTGTTGTTACAAGAGTAAACTATAACATACCGGGTCTAAAGTGTGAAGCTTCTATTTGTTGTTACAAGAGTAAACTATAAGAAACCGGGTCTAAAGTGTGAAGCTTCTATTTGTTGTTACAAGAGTAAACTATAACATACCGGGTCTAAAGTGTGAAGCTTCTATTTGTTGTTACAAGAGTAAACTATAACATACCGGGTCTAAAGTGTGAAGCTTCTATTTGTTGTTACAAGAGTAAACTATAACATACCAGATCAAAGTGTGAAGCTTCTATTTGTTGTTACAAGAGTAAACTATAACATACAGTGTCCAAAGTGTGAAGCTTCTATTTGTTGTTACAAGAGTAAACTATAACATACAGTGTCCAAAGTGTGAAGCTTCTCTTTGTTGTTACAAGAGTAAACTATAACATACCGGGTCTAAAGTGTGAAGATTCTATTTGTTGTTACAAGAGTAAACTATAACATACCGGGTCTAAAGTGTGAAGCTTCTATTTGTTGTTACAAGAGTAAACCATAACATACCGGGTCTAATGTGTGAAGCTTCTATTTGTTGTTACAAGAGTAAACTATAACATACAGTGTCCAAAGTGTGAAGCTTCTATTTGTTGTTACAAGAGTAAACTATAACATACAGTGTCCAAAGTGTGAAGCTTCTATTTGTTGTTACAAGAGTAAACTATAACATACCGGGTCTAAAGTGTGAAGCTTCTATTTGTTGTTACAAGAGTAAACTATAACATACAGTGTCCAAAGTGTGAAGCTTCTATTTGTTGTTACAAGAGTAAACTATAACATACCGGGTCTAAAGTGTGAAGCTTCTATTTGTTGTTACAAGAGTAAACTATAACATACCGGGTCTAAAGTGTGAAGCTTCTATTTGTTGTTACAAGAGTAAACTATAACATACCGGGTACAAAGTGTGAAGCTTCTATTTGTTGTTACAAGAGTAAACTATAACATACCGGGTCTAAAGTGTGAAGCTTCTATTTGTTGTTACAAGAGTAAACTATAACATACATTGTCCAAAGTGTGAAGCTTCTATTTGTTGTTACAAGAGTAAACTATGACATACAGTGTCCAAAGTGTGAAGCTTCTTTTTGTTGTTACAAGAGTAAACTATAACATACCGGGTCTAAAGTGTGAAGCTTCTATTTGTTGTTACAAGAGTAAACTATAACATACCGGGTACAAAGTGTGAAGCTTCTATTTGTTGTTACAAGAGTAAACTATAACATACCGGGTCTAAAGTGTGAAGCTTCTATTTGTTGTTACAAAAGTAAACTATAACATACCGGGTCTAAAGTGTGAAGCTTCTATTTGTTGTTACAAGAGTAAACTATAACATACAGTGTCCAAAGTGTGAAGCTTCTATTTGTTGTTACAAGAGTAAACTATAACATACCGGGTCTAAAGTGTGAAGCTTCTATTTGTTGTTACAAGAGTAAACTATAACATACCGGGTCTAAAGTGTGAAGCTTCTATTTGTTGTTACAAGAGTAAACTATAACATACCGGGTCTAAAGTGTGAAGCTTCTATTTGTTGTTACAAGAGTAAACTATAACATACCGGGTCTAAAGTGTGAAGCTTCTATTTGTTGTTACAAGAGTAAACTATAACATACAGTGTCCAAAGTGTGAAGCTTCTATTTGTTGTTACAAGAGTAAACTATAACATACCGGGTCTAAAGTGTGAAGCTTCTATTTGTTGTTACAAGAGTAAACTATAACATACCGGGTCTAAAGTGTGAAGCTTCTATTTGTTGTTACAAGAGTAAACTATAACATACCGTTTCTAAAGTGTGAAGCTTCTATTTGTTGTTACAAGAGTAAACTATAACATACAGTGTCCAAAGTGTGAAGCTTCTATTTGTTGTTACAAGAGTAAACTATAACATACAGTGTCCAAAGTGTGAAGCTTCTATTTGTTGTTACAAGAGTAAACTATAACATACCGGGTCTAAAGTGTGAAGCTTCTATTTGTTGTTACAAGAGTAAACCATAACATACCGGGTCTAAAGTGTGAAGCTTCTATTTGTTGTTACAAGAGTAAACCATAACATACCGGGTCTAAAGTGTGAAGCTTCTATTTGTTGTTACAAGAGTAAACCATAACATACTGGGTCTAAAGTGTGAAGCTTTTACTTGTTGTTACAAGAGTAAACCATAACATTTCGCGAGTGTGTGTCTGGGTGGTTTGTTTGAATGCTAGTGTGTATGTATGCGTGTTTGTGTGCTTGTGTGTCTGTTTCTGTATGTATGTTTGGATGTGTGTCGATATGTAATCGCATGTGTGTACTTCTGTGTATGTCTTTTTATGTGTATGTCCATGTAGGTCTGTGTTCTTTTGCCCTAAAATAACACAAGCGTCTGATATATGTACATTCGGCTAAGGTTAGTTAGTTAGTTAGTTAGTTAGTTAGCTATAGCTAGCTAGTTAGTTAGTTGGATAATTAGTACGTTGGTTGATTGGTTGGTTGGTTAGTTAGTTGGTTATCTGTTGAGTTATCATCGTTGCACATGTCTCTAGATGCTCACCCCCCTCCCCCCTCCCCTTCCTCCCCCATCATAACCTCAGCAGTGTCAGTTGTGTGGTGATTGGTGAGGTCCCTCATTCTACCTATGTGCCTCTCATATCTGGCTGGGCTAATTTTTACACCAAAGTATCTCATTCTGGACAACGACGTGAATTCCCTGGCTAAAATATACACGTCGAATGTAGGACACCTCTGTATAATGGATGTGAGGAGACTGGAACACTTATGGGAGTTAAAGAATCTGCCTTTGACGGCCGTTATGTTGCTGACGTGTGAAGGGAGTTTTTAAAAGAGCAGTTGGACTAAAACGTTGACTTCTCATCATTGACTCGGAGACGTAAATTACAAGAATCTCAGAAGTCGGAGTGGGTTCGCCTTATGGCCAGGGATACTGATATTAGGAAAGCTAATCCACACGCACACATCCAGTGCTAATAGAAGTGTCAGAACAGGGGCGTACTTGTGGTATTAAGATCTTCCTGTTCTTCTGATTCATGAGAGGAGACTTGGCTACTTATGTGGGTCGTCTTGTTGAAAACAGAACTTCCTTGTGTGATCTGTGAAGCAGACTAGAGTACGCGTGAAGGCGGCCATGAGCAATGAAGCTCTGCAAACCAAAATACATCAATCTATATCCAGTTCACGTGAATTTGTAGTCATCGTCAACATCATGTGCCACGGCGATAAATGTGGGCAACCATAGTACGTCATCTCACACCATCGAGAGTCGATCAGGTCTGACTTCGTGTCCCTAATATATCATGGACTAAGCTTTCCAGGTATTTATCTTTCTTTTTTTCGTCCTCCGAAGTCGGAGAGTGTCTGCCTGTACGGCGAGGAACCACCAGTCTGCACACCAATAAGCCAGACATGGGACAACGGATACTCACGCAAACCTCAGGTCCTGTATGACATCACACTGATGTTGGACAACAGGATGTCTTCGTCCGGCATACAGGACTTCGCGCTGGAGTTCACAGCCAGCGAACACAAGCAAGCAAGCGAGCAAGCATTTCTTTGCCTTCCCCTTTCCCCGTCAGTTTTGCCAGCTGCCACTAAGTGTTCCAGTTTATTTCTCTTCATAACATGCCGAAAAATCTTGGCTCTCTACGTCTTATGTCTCTAAATCAATTTACCTAGGTCTCTGTGGCGAAGGGGTTATGAACGCAGTTCATAATCACGCATACCGCGTTCGAAATACAGCTGCGGGCGATTTGGAAGCAGACCGTCTTTCTCTGGTTTTCACACTATCGTATGAGTGCCAGTCGTTCAGAAAACAATGGCAAGTTACTGAACATAAACTTGCCAAGAAATCACATTCAGCAAAACATTATGGGGTTGAACGCAACGTCCTGTAAGAATATATAGCTAACTTTAACTAAAACACAAATTAACCTCAACCAGTCTACATCCAGCTGCATTGAACTTATGTAATCTGATACACATTATGTCGTATTACGGAAATATAAGAATCCGTATCAGACAGGGTAATCAACAGCTTTTCTCGCCAGTTGGCCTAATGCTGAGCCTGGAATATTTAATGTGATCGTATCACGACGTATGAATATTGCATAACCTGCTGGCATACAGCTTGGGAAGGTTTAGCCATATCGATTCACATGCATGCACACGGAGTGTGTACAAACTGCTTGGATGCCCAAGTATACACTGTTTGGTGTTATAAGTTACAACCGAGAATTTAACAACATTGTAAACGCATTTGAAGATATTCTGTATACTACTGTTGTCGGTAGTCGCATCAGTCTTCTCGTCCTCTTCTGCTCTTTATCACTCATTTGAGCACAAGCCGTACACCAACTCACGACAAGCGGATATTTGCTATCTCATGCATCCTCTTTCATGTCTTCCCCACATTTTTCATAATCATCATCATCTTCCACTTTTGCCGTCAATCGTCTTGGGGACGAATAATTGGCGATCCAGCGTCCTGTGGGTGGCTGCACTTTCAGTATTGAAAGCAGCATCACTGGAAGAAAGCTGCATCACTGGAAGATTGAAAGCAGCATCACTGAAAGATTGAAAGCAGAATCATTGAAAGATTGGAAGAAATATCACTGGAAGATTGAAAGCAGCATCACTGGATGATTGAAAGCAGCATCACTGGATGATTGAAAGCAACATCACTTGAGTATTGAAAGCAGCATCACTGGAGGATTAAAAGCAGCATCATGGAAGACAGCAGCATCACTGGAAGAAAGCAGCATCACTGATCGAAAGCAGTATCACTGGAAAACTGAAAGCAGCATCACTGGAAGATTGAAAGCTGCATCACTAGAAGATTGAAAGCAGTATTACTGGATGATTGAAAGCAGCATCATTGAAAGATTGGAAGCAGCATCATTGAAAGATTGACTGAAGCATCACTGGAAGAGTGAAATCAGCATCACTGGTAAAAAGAAGCATCACTGGAGGATTAAAAGAAGCATCACTGTACGATTGAAAGCAACATCACTGGAAGATTGAAAGCAGCATCACTGGAAGATTGAAAGCAACATCACTGGAAAAAAAGCAGCATCACTGGATGAAAGCAGTATCACTGGAAGAAAGCAGTATCACTGGAAGAAAGCAGCATCACTGGAAGAAAGCAGCATCACGGAAAGATTGAAAGCAGCATCACTGGAAGAAAGCAGCATTACTGGAAGTTTGAAAGCAGTATCACTGGAAGAAAGCAGCATCACTGGAAGATTGAAAGCAGCATCACTGCAAGATTGAAAGCAGCATCACTGGAAGAAAGCAGCATAACTGCAAGATTGAAAACAGCATCACTGGAAGAAAGCAGCATCACTGGAATAAAGCAGCATCACAGGAAGAAAGCAGCATCACTCGAAGAAAGCAAAATCACTGGAAGAAAGCAGCATCACTGGAAGAAAGCAGCATCACTGCAAGATTGAAAGCAGTATCACTGAAAGAAAGCAGCATCACTGGAAGATTGAAAGCAGCATCGCTGGAAGAAGACCGCATCGCTGGAAGAAAGCAGCATCACTTGAAGAAAGCAGCTTCACTTGAAGAAAGCAGCATCGCTGGAAGAAGGCAGCATCACTTGAAGAAAGCAGCCTCACAGAGTGTGACTGTTAAGATTTCGTCTCTCCTGATAGCATGTGGTCAGAGTGACACCTTCAGAACCCCGTTGTAATTCTTAGTACTTGTTTGTTTGTCTGTTTGATGTTATCTATTTGTTATACGTTGGCGCATGTGTGGCCTTCAATCTTCGTTCGTATTCATTTACTGATGAGTGTTTTGTAGCCGCAACGTCCATTCTGTCTCATGCCATGTTGCTATAGTGTAGAGCTGGCCCTTTCAACGTTCATTTGTTTTCATGTCTTTTTTAGGTTTGTGGCGTTGCTGCGGTATGTTGGTGAGTGATTGTTGGTGGGTAATGGGACGGGTAGAGGATATGTGAGTGGGTGGGGAGATGTGTGTAGGTGGGTGGATGTGTGTGGGTGGGGGGTGTGTGGGTTGGGGAATGTATGTGTGCTTGGGGTGTGGGTGGATGGGATGTGTGGTGGGTGAGAGGTGTGTGTGGGTGGGGAGACGTATTGGTGTAGGGATGTGGTGGATGGGTGGGGGAATGTATGCGTGTGTGGGTTATGTGTGTGGTTGGGTGGGGGAGTTGGAGTGAATGGGGAATGTGTGGGTGGGTGGTGGATGTGTCTCATAACATAGTAATATGCATTGTTTATGTTTACAAAATGCATTTGACAATGTTTTTTCCTATGCACTGTTGATGAAAGAAAGATGAGTGATTGGAAGGGCCGAATGTAAGACGGGCCTGAGTGCCCAATTTGTTACCCTTTAAAAATAAAGTCTGTTCGTTTGTTCGTTCGTTCGTTCGTTCGTTCGTTCAGCCCAGTTAACTTGGTGTAAAGTACACCAACGGACCGAACGACCGACCGACCCACCGACCGATCCATTCACCAATCTACCCACCGACCGACCGACCTACTAACCGATCAACCCACCCTCCGATCCACTCACCCATAACATACCCACCCACCGATCGTTTTGCCTCCTGTCGTGGTGGTAGAGTAAATCTGGCCCTTTCAACATCCCAGGGCCATGCCCCGCTATGATACAGAGAAGCGGCCGCATCAGGCGGCACTGTAAGAGGGGCTTCATCAGGGGGCGGCATTTTAAAGGGGGAAACCAAAAAAAACATGTTAAAGGGCGTATTTCGAAGACTTGCTTCATACTGAGAAAATCTACCGCACGGTCCTGCAACTTTCCATTTGTTTTCGTCTGTGAGTTGTATTTTTGTTGGCATTGCTAAGGTTCAACCCGATTAACTTGGCGTAAACCACGCCGACCGACCAACCCACTGACTCACCGATCGATCGATTGATAGATAGAGAGATAGAAACTAGAAGAATGAATGAATGAATGATTGAATGAATGAATGAAGGAATGAACCTCAAATTTACCCAACAGAACACATTATTTAGACTAATGAAATAAGCCAGACAGAATTCACCTGCTTCTCTTCGTAGGTAATTTCTAAGGTAATTCGCAGTGTTTAAAAAAACGCCTGACAGAAAGAAAGGAATGAATTTATCTTTGCGTTTCTTCATCTCGAAGGAATGCGCAACAATTTGAAGGGAAGGTGAGAAATCTTATGGAGTTTCGGGCATTTAAAAAAGCGGATTTTTTTTCAGTCTCTGTAGGCTATCAATGACTCAATGTAAATGTATTCAGGGTATTGAGTAGAAGGTTGTCTATTTCTGGACTTAAGGAGTAGTAAGTTTTCATTTGGTGACTGATTCCTAAGCAGTTCTGGCGCAGCTAAGCCCATAATTGTGGAGCCTCGGTTGATAGCCTTGCGTTGGTTTCCATGCCAAGGTATGAGTGCCGGTCGTTCAGAAATCAATGGCAAACTACCGAACGTAAACTTACAAAGAAATCACAAACAGTAATAAAATGATGGGGTTGACTGCGACGTCCTGTAAAGGATATGCAACTAACTTAACGGTAGCGTTGAGGCTAGACACTCATCCGCTGATCCGGTAGTCTGAGGTTCGATTCGCAGCGGGGCGAATTCAATTTTTTTTTTAAATTATTGATCTGGTCTATCCGGTCTAAATTGTGTACCAAGACTGTCTTAGGAAGTAAACGCTGCCTGGGTGATACTCACCACATCAGCCACCGAGTGTCGGTCGGCCGATCTATAAAAATATGTGTGTAGCACCATATACTCAACGTAAAGGACCGTTTAACAGCCTCAGCATGTAACCTATTTTCCACTGACTCGGAGAAAGGAAAGGTAGCAATGAGATGATGTGATTACCCACTTCATAAAGCTGTCATCGAGTATATATATATATATGCATATAAACCTGTAGTTACTGCCTATAGTATTTTAAGTTGTTGGACGGGGTAGCGAGGGAGGGTGGAGGGGGGGGGGGCTGCCTTGAGCCTGAGGAAGTAAGGCTAAGGTAGTCGCCGTAAACTATGCAGGTTGTGATTTGATTTTATTTCGAAACAAAAAAACAAAAAACAAAACGAAAACAAAAGGAATCCATCACCTTACCGAGGATGCGAACTCAGTCTCCCGTATGTGAACGCGGCGTTCTGGCAACTGGGCCAGCTTTACTCAGTGATCTAGTATATATTAAATTATTAATAAGTGAACAATTATGATTATGACGACGTGAAATTTATAATAAACTACGAGTAAAAATGGTAACGAAGCGGTCGGGTGGGAAAAGCGCGGGGGTCGAGGGAGGGGAGTTTAGCAAGAGATAGCTAAGGATAGAAGGGCTTAGCATGAGTTGGTTAGAGGATTAAGCTCCATTTGAGAGATAAATAACAAAAAAAGAATGATGAGTGCTAGAGCGAGTAAGTTGAGCAAGCAGGTAAGAGAATGTAACACAAAGGATGTAACAATTGATTGATTTGATACTATAGCCATCTACATCACAAAGTAAAAATCCCTATTTCACATCGCTCACATTAGAACTTAGTAGACATCATGACAAAGAAAATCAAATATAGTTACTCTCAAATAAAAGTATAACCACATCGGATAGTTCAAAGACAGGGCGTACCGTTAAACTAGGCAAATTGCAGAACCACAATTACGGCTAGAGGCGGAGTACCCAGGACAGCTGCAAATGTCGCGTATTAGTCATTTCGTCAATAATATTTTCTTGAGAATTCCATCAATGGGAGAAATGCTTTCGTGTCTGTGTATTTTACCTCTCATTGTCAAGTCATCGGTGAATACTTGTAACTTTAGAGAGAGAAATGTTCGGTACACAGAATAGAGCAGCAATAATTGGATGTGGAAAAGATCAGCTTTACATAAGCTTAACCACAAATGTCGTAATGTGCGTTACGGATATAAATACTTCAGTAGCACATAAAAAATACAACACACAAACCAAAAAAGGCATAAATACAGCTAAATTATTAGATTCAGTATCATGCAAAACGTAGGTTTCAACCAAACAAAAATGGATGGCAGAAAACGGAAAGTAGGGATGTGTCGCAGTTATGACTTATAAGTTTATATGGTGGTATACATGTTCTATTATATAGCAATGACAACATTTCGGCTGTATATAAGCCCGTGGCAGAGAAGGGATGTCGCTTAAGACGAATCATCATCCCATGGACAATTTAAACATGTTGAAAACACTTAGCTGTAAATCGTGGAACCTTGGGATACAAATCCGGTCTATTTAGCTTCTGTCCGGGTTCTGTTGTTGGTGGTTCATTTATTATAGTTTAACCGTTTCGCTGCGGATCCGCCCAATTCATTGATGACAGTTGTAAGCTGGAGAAATCATGTCGCAGTGACTAGGGGTTAGCGCGTATTCTTACCACGGTAGTTTAGTTTAGTTTAGTCGACGGCACACGGGTGTAAAACATAAGTGCTCCGTTCTACTTCTAACTCAAGCCTGAGTCCGGAGAATCTCAGCTCAGTGCACGAACTCCGTAGCACCGGCGAGGATCCTAAACTACTTAGGGTAGATTTTTACCTCGAAATCTTGTCCGTGCAGCGCCGTTAGGCTACTCTTTTTCGATTCCCAACTGCCAAGGGATATTTTACGTGCGCAACAATACACACGGGCGTCCGATCTCATTACCCAGAGACCAGGGGAAATTTGGTTGCTAGATGTCCATGTGAAAAAATCCCAGCCCTCACCGGGGCTTGAACCCGGGACCTCCAGCACTCGAGGCGGACACCATACCTGGAGATAACTCAGCCCTCCCTCTCCCCCCCCCCCCCCCACCATCTTACCACGATACAGATTCGGGCTCATTCCTTCGCAGTAGCAGAACTCGCGTTGTCGTGTTACATCCTAATACGTCTCTCCCTCCGCAGATGTCAAGTTCCAGTACCACTCATCCACACCCCAACTGGTTTCAGCACATTCTGCGTTGACATAGCAATTTGCTACCTGGTCAGAGGAGAAGTCTCCGCGCCAGCCTAGCTCCGATAGATGCGAGCTCTGTCATGAGCTGTCTAGGTCAAGAGTAGAAGACAACAGGCAAATCTGAGCTTGGGTTGAAGCATGGATTTTTTTTTTCGGACGCTCGCTTTGAACTCAAGCGTAGTCCATACACACTAATTATAGTAGTGATGGACGGCATTTTGCGTGTGGGATAGCTTTCCATATCACCGGATGCTTAGCAACACACGTTCTTATCCATTCTGCCATGCGGACCTGCGAAACATGTATCTCATACTCTCTCTCTCTCTCTCTCTCTCTCTCTCTCTCTCTCTCTCTCTCTCTCTCTCTCTCTCTCTCCTCCCCTCTCGCTCTCTTTCTCTCTCTTACTATCTCCTATCTCTTTCTCACACCGTTCGCTTTGTCTCACTCTTTCTTTATCCATCTCTCTCTCCTCTCAATCTCTCTCTCTCTCTCTCTCTCTCTATCTATCTCATATCTCTCCTCTCTCTTTTTCTCTCCTTTCTCTCTGTCTCACTCGTTCTCTCAATCTCCTGTTCTCTATCTCTACTCTCTCATCTCGCCTCTCTCTCCTCTCTCTCCTCTCTCTCCCCCTCTCTCTCTATCTCCTTTCTCGATCTATCTCCTCTCTCCCTCTTTCTCCTCTCTCCTTATATCTGCTATCTCCTCTTCCGCCATGCATTTTTGTTAGGTCGAAACTTACTCTTTTTTGGCACTGAATCTGTTACATGCCGGCTAAGATCAAAGTGTAGTCATTTGCACTTGATCCTGCCAGGGCCACCAGCAGAGGCGGTCATCCGAATGATACTCGGGGACGTGGGGGGGGGGGGGGGCTGATTGGACGGCTCTAGCCCCTGGAGGAGCCCGGAACCCTAATTTAACAAACAAAAATAAATAAAAACAAATAAATTAATAAACTGGCTAGGAAATCGCCACACAGATGTTACATCGAGGATTTATTAGAGGAAACACCTTACACTATTTATACAGAATATCCTACACATACGCTGTCAGTGTATGAGAGAGCGGTGCTGTTAACTAACATCTTCTCCACCGACACCTACATAAACATAGGTGACAGCAAATGCCCGAATAGCGTGTGACCTTTCTATGACGCACACATAAATACCCAGCGCGCATGCGCACGTGAGCCAAGTGCATAACAATGTCAGGTGTGCGGGTGAATAGATCAACATACTCAATACGGGACCACCCTACACCCACCACAACCCTTTTCATGTCTCATACGACATGATCACCCAATGCGTAAGTCTTAAGACTTAACTGATTCAGTGCAATGGGATGCTTAATTGTCTTAAGCTCCCTACCGTAACTGCCATGGGTTTATATATAGCCGAAATGTTGTCATTGCATTATAATACAACATTATCATATTAATATCTTTGAAGTCATAACTGTGACATTTTCCATTTTCCGTCATTCATTTTTGTTTGGTGCAAACCTACTTTTAATTTGTGACATAATCTCTTAAGACTGAACTCAAGATTCGCCACTAATTAAGCGAAGTGAATATACAAAATAATATATCGTAATTAGTTAGTTAGTCGCGGTTCCAACATCACGGCAAAGGGTCGCCCTATTATACCCCGATCCTGTGCCAGTGAATACCACACAAAATGCTCCTCACAGCCCCATGTGAAAAGTGCAACAGACAGGAGTTTCGACAAACCAACAGCCGCACATAAATATGTGTCGTATTTTATGGAAACAGAAACAATCGAACACAAAGGATCTAGCAGTGGTTCTCAACCTTTTTTGGCCCGTTCCCCCCTTCACCATATTTTCAGAACGTCATCCCCCCCCCCCTTCCTATCAAAAATTTGGCCCGTTCCCCCCCCCCCCCCCCCCCCTTTTTCATCGTATTTTCAGAACGCCATTCCCCCCTTTCATATTTCCTATCTAATAATCCCCACACCCCCCCCCCCCACCCCTATACAGTATACGTAAAAATATAGGTAAATGTAATAGCACATACTGAAACAAGTCTAGACATCCACATAAAACATGATTTGTGGGTCTACTGACTTTATAAAATGAATTTTAGAAGGATGAGACGTACTTAAATGTAAAGTATGAAGGGAAAAACAATATCAAGTAATCGGTTCTTGTATTAACGCGATCTTGAAATGGCCTTCATCCCCCCCCCCCTGGAAACCCTAAAATTCCCCCCTGGGGGGGGGGGGTGGGGGAATTCCCCACCGGTTGAGAACCACTGTAATCTAGACAATCTGGGAATGAAAAGACAGAAATAAAAAAAGAGGCAAGAAAACAAGAAAAATATTTCAGCTACGTTAAGAGACATAACACTTTAATAAACACCATACTGGAGGGTGAGGTTGAAGGCAAACGAGCAAGGGGTAGACAACCACACACGTGGGAAGATATGATCAAGAAACGGACGAACAATAGTCTGGCGGAATATACAATCAAGGCGAAAGGACGGTGATGGAGATTATTGCGCCACCCTTCATTTTGGAGGCGGCACGTGATTGATTAATTGATTGATTGATTGACTGAACTATATCTGGAGAACTTCCAACGTTTAAAAAATCGTTAACCAGCAAGTCGTGGAGCCTCGTTGTACGAACCTGGTCCTCGTAGTTGCTGTCAAGGTCACGTGTGTGTTGCCTTCTTCGTTACACTGTAACAGGGAGTCGCCGTGGCCAGCTGGTTACGCAGCCTGCCCCGCGCTCCAAAGATTGTGGGTTCGACTCCGGAGTACGATATTCGGTTCACGAGTGCAGTTTTCTCGGAGAATTCTGTGGGTCGTCGCTGGAGCTACGGAGTTCGTGTGTTTTGTGCGACGTTTTCGGCAGGCCGCCGTGCGGAAAGAGACCGAGCCATATGGGATCATACCCGGTGCAATGATGTCGAT